>JAVYIG010006316.1:0-120087 GCA_035222895.1 Strongylocentrotus droebachiensis | reverse complement strand
AGTCCGTATATGGAGCTTTTGCGAAGCATTCATCACACGCGAAGCCGGTTTCAATCCATCTAATGTATTGTACAAAACTGCCAAGCATGTTAACATCGCGCGATAGCCTAGTGGTCTAAGCGTTGGTTTTCGATACACCTCTTGTTGTACGCAAGAGTTCGAATCTCATCTTCATTTTTTTTCGGCATATAAAAGTATTAATGACTGCTTTAATATTCGAGTAATAGTTGTTTTTATACGCTCTCGGGAAGGTTACAATTGGGCTATTCCCCTCGGCACGCCTCGGGTAATTCTAACCTTCCCTTGAGCGTAATAAAACAACTATTTCTCTCAAAGCAGTCATTAATACTATAATAGTGTTTTCATAAAAGTTTTTGGAAACAGTGAGGAAGCGAATTAAACACGATTATAAATTCCCCCTAGTCTGTCGTTGTCCTCAACATTCTATTCAACATCATCGCAGCAATACTACCTTGCTGACCAGATATAAAGAACTAAGCGCCAAGAACGCACGAGTTAAAAGCCTATGACCCTGGCCCTGTCTCGTATGGATTTTGAAGTGAAGGACACCTTAAAGCCCGTCTGTACTAGTTTGACCGGGAGGGATTAGACCACCAAGCGTGGTCACTGACAGGTGGTTATCTCATCAACTCAGCTCTCAATTAAAATAAGAAAAAGAGGATCATGATGGACCAAGGGGCACCACTTGGGCATTGTTTTCTATATAGAGGGAGCAAGTAGCTACAAGCAGTACAGTGGGGCTTTAAGATCAGAAACTTACCTTCCTAAAGTCTCCCCTTCCTCGATGGTTTCTGGAAGTCTCATGCCGCGCGTCTCGGGGAAGAGAAATGAGAGGAAACCAGCCGTGATGGCGGTGGTGCCAAAGATGATGAGAGGGGCGGGGTAATAGTATTCCCCCAGGATGAAAATCAAGGGTGAGACGATGGTCCCAACACGAGCCATCATGGAACAAATGGCGATACCAATGCTCCTGTAAAGCCAAAATATATTTTAAAAAAAACTAAGGGTAAATTGCACTTTGTGAAGCGCTCTATGAGGGCCCACGGTCCTGAAATGCGCTATAGAACTTTTTTTGAATTATTATTGTTATTATTATTATTATCATTATTATTACTATTATGAGCATAAATTATATTTTCCTGAGGGCCCTGCAAAAGTGACAAATTTCATGCGAAAGGACCTTACGTAGTACCGGCCTGGGATTCGATCGAAATCTCGACCCTTAATTTGATTTGTAGTCAAGTGAATTAACCCCTTTTTCACGACACCTCCACCATTCTTATACCCATTGCACAAGGGGTGTAATTTCAATTGCTTCAATACCTATACACTAGACAAGCCCACTGTTTGGATACTTCATTTTGCATGTCCCCCCTATTCTTTACATTTTCATTTATTACCTTTTTCTCCATTTTTAAAATTAAAATAAAAAATGTTATAAATGACACATTCACACGGGGCTTCAATTTTGCTGGAAGGGTCGTACACGTCACAAAATAATGGCATCCGGTATGCAACAGGCATTAGGCCTTAATGTCCTCATTTGGGAGGTAAAGAATAACGCCTCGTGTGAAGCCGGTTGTATGTCTGATGAATAGGCCTACCTGACTGGCGTTGGGAAACACTCTGCAGAGTACACGTAGACTATGGTATAGGAAGCCGATATTGCTGATTTACCTGTCAGGGCCACCACTGTGTTCCAAGTACCAATGGCTGATACAATCAAAGAGACAAACTAGTATTATTAGGGTGAAATTATAAACAGAATGATCCCCGTAACTATTATGATGCTTTTCTTGATGTTCCAGAATGTATTTTATACAACACCTACTAAGATTCTTGCAACCTCAGTGGTCATTCCTTAATCACATGACATGCGCTAAAACTAAAAGTAATATTGAACGGCATCGTTCGCCAGGCACACTTTCCTTGCCTTATGTATATAGACCTACTTTTCTGTAAGAAACATCATTTTCTTAATGCTACATCACCTCTTTGTTAGCAAAATGTGAGTAAATGACGTACGTAGAAAAATGTTGATCAGGCAAGTTAAACCACCGATAATGAGGAAAGTAGCGATACTTGGACGACGACCAAAGAAATCGATGGTAAAGATGGCTAAGACGTAACCGACGATCTCGACTGCTCCAGACAGGAAAAAGTTCAGGTGGACATTGAACCCGAGGTCACCGCTACTATAGGTCAAGCCATAGTACACTATGTTATTCACCATCCTATGAACAGAGAAAGTAATTTTAAAAAAAAACAGTTGCGTATCCTAAAACAAGATGCGATTTGTACATGCCATACCAATAATGTCTAAACTTCTAACCCTGTTATTGGGCTAACTCTATGAACTAGTTATACAAGAAATGGAAGAGCTACCTTGCTGGTTCACACATCATGGCCACATTGCCATTAATTGGCAGACTCTAGCTAATACATGAGTAATAAATTCCAAACATTCATAACAATTCATAGTTTTTGTCGGCCATTTTTGTTAGTTCCTTTCTCAAAGTGTTTCTGTAGATGATTTTAGTGCTTCTACAAAAGTCAACTTTCTACGAGTATAAGAGGTCAATACCTCTTTAAAATTTAATTCACTGTATCAGCATGCATAAAGTTATACCTTACCAGTTATATATGAAGTTGATGGTTCTCCAGCGGAGTACGGGTGTTCTGAAAAGATCGAAGATGCTTGCTTTCGGCTCTAAACTGACAAATTCCTTGAAGAAAAAAAGACATGAATGATACTAATAGTTAAAACATATTTGTGGCTTACACCCAGTAAATAAGATCGATTGATCGATCTGTAATTGAAAAACAAGTCAGAAAAAATCTTGGAAGCAGCGGGATTTGAACCTGCCCTCTACTGCTTGCCGGGCAGCGACTCTACCACCAGGCCAAAAATAAATGATACTCTCAAAAATAAAAATGTAGGAACAGTATTTTATAAAACTATATTTCTTTGTGTGTCTTGGGGGAAATCCCAAAGTAAAATCGGCATTAAACTTTCAATCGATATTGGAAGGCCTAGTAAATAGATTGCAATAAAATTGTATAAAACTTAATGAGAGCAACATACTACCCCCACCAAAAAAAAAAATATATATATATAAATGAGGGATGTTTCAGCGTCTCATTTTAAAACTGGAAAATAAAAGAGAACAGAAAAGAAAATATAAGAAGAGAAGAGAAGAGAAAAGAAAAGGGAATAAGAAAAACAAAACAAAATATACAATTGTAGACCTACCAGTTTCTGTATTTCGTCTTCTGTGAAGAGCGGGTCGGGTAGTTTTCTTTTGTTGACCTTAGCGACTTTGCGAATAATCTTCTCAGCTTTCTCGCCATTACCTTGAGATAGGAGCCAACGAGCCGATTCTGGTATGAAACTGACGAATATATAGTTTTCGTTAGATGATGGGTAATACTAAAAACATATTTTCGATGTAACACTTTCGAATGGACACACATAGACTCTTTAATAGCAAAGATTGTCATGAAGTCGGACAAAGCAAAACACAATAAAACAAACAATATTTGTTAATATTAATTAATAAATACGACAAAACAAAATTTATTTAAAAGTAAACCGAAGTGGCTTACTTCGTTCAATTCGGTTTTCGCGTCGGGTCTGGTCGTGGGGGTTACCCGAACTTTCATGAATAATCAAGCACTTCCTCATCTGTGTTATAAGAAACAGAATTGTGAAGCGTATTACACTAGTACTTTACGTCATCATTTAAAGGTAATACAAAGTTGGGGGAAATTTTGAAAATTGGGTGGATAGTGATTCTTTACAATTTTGATATATGTGGATGCCCCTTTGGATGTATTATAAGCACTAGAAAATTTAGCCCCTAAAACACTTCTGCTTTCGAGAACAATTGAATATAAAAATTTACCGGTGCTCCCGGTAAATTTTGATGAATTTCAAATTGCGCCTACGGCCGTACAATATGGTAGCTGCGACCATGAAAATATCAGAATATGTAGTTGAGATATATAATTTCCAAACGGGAATAGCTAATTGGTCGATTTTAGTCAAGAAACATTGTTTTATAGCTTAATTAATATCTTGACCTTGAGAGGGAGCTATAGAACATAAAGAGTTTATTATTTACAATTTCATAACTTTAGACTCGATTTCAACCGCGACAACGATCACTGAATATTGTAGGATCGTATAATCTTCCAATATGTTCATTTGAAACAAATTCATGACCCATACCAAAACTTTGTATTACAAAAGAAAAAGACTGCCGCAGTTTACCGCTGCATTCTGAACAAGACTTTATGATTCGTTATCACACGGCAGATCATTCGTGACGGCAGAACTTACGGCATGAGCAGGAAAAATAGAAACAGGGGTCCAGAGATGAGCAATTGCAGAGTCCTCCAGTAGCGGACAAAGTATGTAATGGTGGCAAGAGTCATATAGCCCAAGGCGACGAAAATATGGATGGTAATTCCGGTCAGAGTCCTCCATTTTGGTGTAACAAACTCGATACCTGTGAGATAAACGAATGACATCCACAAATACCTTTCTTAACATTTTTAGATAGCAAAACAGCTTTATTATTCCCCGATAATGTGAGTGTAGTGTTCTTGACACTAAATCGTGCTGCACGCCGCACATTGTATAGGGCTACACTGTAGAGAATCTATTTCGGAAATTGACACATCCGATTTTGACATATATGTTTCGTACACAACCCCAGAAATAAAACCAAAAAAACATTGAGCTTTAAAGAGGAACAGGACCAGGCGCGGATCCAGGGGGGGGCCGAGCGTGCCTTGGCCCCCCCCCCCCCCCCCGCAAAAAAAAAAAAAAAAAAAAAAAAAGGAGAGAGAGAGAAGGAAAAGAAGGGAAAGAGGAGAGAAAGGGAAAAAAAGAAGAGGAAGAAGAAAAGAAAAGAGGGAAGAAGGAGATCGGGGGAAGGACTTGCCTCCCCCCTCCCCCCCCCCCCCCCCCCCCCAAATAAAAAAATAAAAGAGAAGGAAGGAAAGGGAAAGAAAAAAGATAAAGAGGAGATAAAGGGAAGGACAAAATAGGAAGAAGAAAAGAAAAGAAGGGGGATATCAGTTGTAATTTTCCCGCCAACAAGTTGTGGATCGAGGGGGGGGCAAAAGACCCTAGCCTCCGCCCCCCCCCCCCCCCCCCCCCCGTCCCCGCTAAAAAAAGAGAGAAGGAAGGAAAAGGAAAAGAGGAGAGCTAAAAGGGAACAAAAAGAGAAAGAAAAAAAGAAAAGGGAGAAAAGAAGCGGAGATCAGTTGCGGTTAATCCTGCCAACAATGTGTGTAGCGGGTTGGGGACCAAAATGACCGTGCCCCTCCCCCCCCCCCCCCCCAGCAAACCTAAAAGAGAGATAAGGAAGGGAAGGCAAAGTGAAAGAGGAGAGAAAGGGAAAGGAAAAAAAAGAGAATGAAGAAAGGTAGGGGGAGGGGGGAGGGCACTGGCATACTGATAGGGGAGGGGGGTTGGAGAAATAGAATTAAAACGTGGTTTATTTATAATTCAATAACGGTGGTTAACAAATAATGCTGAAATGAGATAATTTTCCTCACTTCATGCGTTTGTTGGAAAATGACAAATTCCTAAATTTACAGCCAGGCAAGAAAATGCTTCTTGAGATGCCTACATATCAGGGCCCGCGGAGCGGCGGGGATCGGGATCCTCGAGCCCCTCCCCCACACTTTTTTTGAAAAAGTATATTAAACAGAAATAGAAAGAAAGAGAGCGAGAAAGAAAAAATAGTTAACTGCCAGCGTCACATTATAATGGGGTATCAAAATATGCTCATCTGATCATGATTAAAATTAATGCCTAAAATCCTAAGGGCTCTGCCCCCTGGATTCCACCTAGGGCCCTAAGGCGGGCCCTTAGATGCTCATATGACGGTCATTTAATGCCTAAAACCCCTGATTTCTGGGGCTCTGCCCCCTCGACCCCACGCCAAATAGTGTCCTGCTAGTGTCACAAATAATAAGGTATCAAAAATGCTCATCTGACCGTAATTAAACGCCTAAAACCCCTGAGCTTCTGGGGGCTCTGCCCCCTGGACCCAACCAAGAGCCCTTAGGCCGGCCCCTCGATACTCATCTGACCGTAATTGAGTGCCTAAAACCCTTGAGATTCCGGGGCTCCGCCCCCTGAACCCCAAGCCAATTAGTGACCTGCCATTGTAACAATTAGGTATCAAAATAATGCTCATCTGACCGTAATTAAATGCCTAAACTCCTGAACTTCCGGGGCTCTGCCCCCTGTACCCCGTCTAGGGCGCTAAGGCGGACCCCTGAATGCTAATCTGACCGTAAATTAAAACCTTAAACCCCTGAGCTTCCGGGGGCGGACAAGGTATCAACATATGTTTATCTGACAGCAGGCGCGTAGCCAGGGGGCGGTGGGGTGGTCCCCCAATAAACGCCGGCCAAAAAAGAGAGGAGTGTAAAGGAAGAGGACGTAGGAAGAAAAGGGAATAGACAAAGAACATATTTGAAATTCAGACAAGGATTAAGAGTCGAGAACGGTACAACGAATCGTCTTCTTTCTCTAATGAATTAATGAAACGTCAAAGCTTCCGCGCTACGCGCGGGGGAGGGCAGGAGGAATTTATTCAGACGAGGATAATTTTCGGGAACGGTAAAACGAATCGTCTTCTTTCTATAATAATTTAATGACGTCGAAGCTTCCGCGCTTCGCGCGTAAGGGAATTGATTTAGACAAGGATTAAGAGTCGAGAACGGTACGACGAATCTTCCTCTTTCTCTAATGATTTATTGAAAAGTGAAAGCTACCGCGCTTCGCGCGGGTGGGGGAAACTAAATTATTTTCGAGAGCAGAACAACGAATCGTCTTCATTCTTTAAAAATTTAATGAAACGTCGAAGCGGGGGGAAAACTGTATTTAAAAAAGGATTAAGAGTCGATAAGGGTACAACGAATCGTCTTCTTTCTTTAATGATTTAATGAAACGTAAAAGCTTCCGCGCTTCGCGTGGGAGGGGGGAAACTGAATTTAGACAAGGATTAAAAGTCATAACGGTACGACGAATCGTCTCATTTCGATAATGATTTAATGAAACGTAAAAGCTGTATTCAGACGAGGATTTTTTTCGAGAACGGTACTACGAATCGTCTTCTTTCTCTAATGATTTAATGAAACGTAAAAGCTTCCGAGCTTTGCGCGGGAGAGAGGGATGAATTAAGACGAGGATTAAGAGTAAAAAACTGTACAACGAATCGTCTTCTTTTTCTAATGATTTAATGAAACGTAAAAGCTTCCGCGCTTCGCGCGGGTGGGGGAAAAACTTTTTTTTAGACGAGTAGGCACGTACGGAAGGGGCGGAGGGGGTTAGGGGGTTGACCCTCCCCCCTTCTGTTTTTATGTGTGTATTTTGGAGCAAACCCCCCCCCCCCCCCCCCTTTTCTGTGATTTTTTTTTTTTTTTTTTTTTTTAATTAAAAGAAAAAATAAAAAAATATGCCAATGGCTGACCTAAAAAAGGTGACCTCACCTCCCCCCCCCCAACGGAACAAAATGTCAAATTTTCAAAAAAAAAGTGTCCTCTTCCCCCTCCCCCCCCCCCCCCGCTTATTTAGCGGCTGGCTGAGTCGTTACAATTTTTTTCGGACCAAAAAAAAAAAAAAGTGGGCCCCCCCCCCCCCTAAGAAATCCTGGATCCGCGCCTGAACAGGACTACACCTAAGCGAACATACTTCTGGGCCCTGTTTCATGAAACTTGATATCAATAACAAGTTACAAGCTACTGTTATAAGCTACTGAAATCATGGCATCTGATTGGCTGAGAGCAAATTTGTCGTAGAGATTTAGCATTTGTTATAGATAACAAGTTTTATGAAACGGGCCCCAGATCGGCTTTAAAGTCATGAAATAATTTTGACCCTAAAAGTGTGGTCCCAATCACATGATAACACAACAACATGGCTTGTAACGATCACTCAAGTAATAACGTTAATTATCACGTTTTGAGTGCTTTCGTTGAACCATTTTCTGATCTACAAAGTATTTCAGTTTCAATTTCAGTCGCATTTTAATTTTATTTCCAACAGAACAATAAACAGTTGTGGAGAAATATAATGACGATAGCCTAGAGAATATGTAAATTTACAATATATATATATAATTATATGCATATATTATATCTATAAAAAACTTAATATACGTCATTAATAGTTTCCATAACAAGAACTTGTATCTTTTTAAAGTGGTAAAATACGAATAGAGTCACGTCGCGTATTCGCAAAAGTCTGTAAAAAAAACGAAGTGTCAACCCTACACTTCAGAGACTCTTAAATTAAAAAGCTTGTATCTACGAAAGTACTCAAAACGTTATAACGTAATCACGTGAGTGTTCGTTACAAGCCCAACAATATGTCTTCACTTTGAAAATGGCACGTTACCTATGATGAACGCAACTTGTACCACAGACTTGTTGCCAGCCGCTTGGAAGAATCTAAGGAGATTATACACCCAGAAATTGGGTGAGAAAGCGACGAGTATACCAAAACCAGCCTGGATACCGAGGCAAATGAACAAGGTAGGGTATCGTCCAATTCTAAGGGGACAAGGGTGCATAAAAAGGGATGTGAAGGGTTAGAAAATAAAAGGTAACTACATGTATATCAAAATCATGGATATCGTCTGAAGATTTACTTCGCATCTCGATTTTAAAGGGTTAATGTGAACCACAAGTTTTTATAGTTGTAGGGGTATACTTAAAATAAAATCGTTAGAACATGATGAAGTAAAATACATTCACAATCGGGACATTCTTAATAGACTGACAGCCCATGAGACAGACAGTCCACGATTACGGCATGGTTTGTTTACCGAGCCTACAGATAATCTGTCAGAATTAAGGCCAGCGATATTGACACATCGACCTCTTTGGTTGTAGCCATGTAAAATATGGAGTCAAAAATACCTATAGTCACGTTTTTTGCTGTTAAATATCAGATATGAAAAGAAGACAGGCCCGATGGTCATAGGAAATACAAAACATTGTCTTAAACGACAATCAGTCACAGCCCTTTATTTCTAGCATGTCTCGCATGAAAATCTGTATCACTGTAGTGTCAATACCACCATGACTGACTGATGGGCTTAGATATGAACTACACTAAAATTGGAAATATAAAATGACTACTATGGACTTACTTGTCTGCAAGGACCCCAAAGAAGATTGATCCAAATAGATAGCCAGAGTAAAACACGGATTGAGCATAGGCGGGCAAGTGTTTCTTGTCACAGACTAGATCCCACTGCAAAAATAATGACAATGTTAATTTAGGGTCAGCATTAAATGGAAATACAAACCTCAATAGACGACTACTTTAAGAGAAGGGTAGAAAATAAAAGAAGGAGCCTGGTGAAAGTTTAAATAAAATATTAAATAAAGATTTTTTGAAAGTTGTAATCAATTTAAGTATGGGCACTTTAAAACGGCTGAATGGGTAGTATCACCGTGATGCAGTGCCGGAAAACCTTCCAATTTGTTTCAACCGACACAAAATGACTCAAATGTCAATGTTTCAAAATGTACTCGTTTAAATTAGGAAGGTCTTTTTTTGGAAGGACGTATAATAACATGCTCGCCATAACATATTTTGAGTAGTGACCCAAGGGATTGAGAAGGCACTGAGGAAAAAAAAAAATCAATTATATTTGTCTACACGACAAGCCGGAGAGTTGTCACAATACGTCACACGTACGTCACCATCCACTGACAAAATTGCCAATTTTAGATTCGCATAGCTTTAGTTATCTCATATTTCAAACATGAATTATTAATTATTGTTCGTCCAATTAGAATAAAGTAGCTTGCTTTGGGATTTCTAGCGTTCCATGTCTTTGTTTTCTTGTGTGTTTTCATTTCCTGTTTATAATAAAAATCGTTATAAATAAACGAAAATCATGAAAAGTAGAAAGTGTAAAGGGCAAAGCGATGCGCCTTCTAATGGCATTCATCGCGTCTCTTTCTGCTTTTACCCCCTTCAATTCGATTGGGCAAAAAGTTTATAGAATACAAATTAGTGTAACAAATATTTGATTTGTTGGTTGGAAACGCATTTATTATTATTTTTCGTGGATGTTCTTTATGTTTCCGTTGCATTGTACCGTGGATTGCTGCTGCATAATCAGAGAAAGTCTTGAATATAAGAGGGATTGAAAATATACTCTGGGCAACAATTTTCTTCTCTTTGTGAGCATTTCAACATTTATAATTTAATATGGATAGAAAAATGCTTTTCATGAGAGGGGGTAGAACGTTACAAACATTTAGAAGAAACTGACATCTTGTATGATGGATGACTTCAGCTGACTCTTATCGTGTTCCCAACCATCTTGGCACGGGATAGTCTTGGCGGTACCATTCATCGACGAGTCGTAGGAAGGATCAAACTCTATGCCTTAATGTCCGAATAAAAGGGGGGAAAAGAAAAAAATAATATAATAGCATAATAAGTGGGGAGATCTTTTTAATTGAAAGAAAGCATAAATCGGCTATTATTCCACCATTTTACGTAAAGTAATTTCACGTCAAAAACGGTCTCTATATTTATATGTTTACAGGATAACATACGCGTGGAATGAGTACCCTTTTTTCCACGTTGACGCTGATAATTGAGGAAAACAAATTAATTCCATTATCGTAGAGAAAACATATTCAACAATATTACAGAAATTTCGAATTAAGACTGAAAACCGTAGTGTGTTTACCTGTGATGTTATACATGTAGCATTGATCGTAGACGAGATCGCCGTCGTCCCCGTAACTCACTGGGATGCTGCCGTTCTTCTTCGCCTCCTTGCACTCCGTGGGCGACAGGTTCCACTCGGTGCAGTTCGCGTCCCCAAAATCTGTCTATTAAACATACATACGCACATACGTAAACACACACACACACACATGAAGTTAAAACTAATCTAGTGATAGCATATATCAAACGTCATTCATAATCGATTTATTTCAATCTTCTTTTATTTTATTTTCTGCTTTCATACAAATGATCTTATTATAAGGATAGGGTTGTCCTTTAAAATGAGACCCCCATAAATAACTCCGTTATCAACGGATTTTTTTTTTTTTTTTTTTTCATTTTGTGTTGGGAGCCTATTATACTATAAACACACATTTATATAGATAATGAGACAAGGCAAGTTTAACGTAGGCCGCTAAAGAGAATAGAGAGAATACAACAACATTACACAAAAATAAGTATACAAATGTTTTCTATTGGGGGAACATTATTTTAAATTCCTCATTTTTTTTTCTTCTACTACTTCTTCTTCTACTCCTCCTCCTCCTCCTCCATCTCCTCCCATTTCCTCTTCTTCTCCTTCTTAATTTCCGTGTCAAATCTTTCCCCCTTTTCGTATACCTTTCCTTTTAAAGTTATTTTTATTTTTTTGTTTTGTTCGCAGTTCCCCTCCCTTCTCCTTACCTTACACCAATGATCTGTAGTCCCAGCAATAAAAACCTGTGTCATGGAGTGAAATGCGGTGGAAGCTGCCATCAAACAAACGACCAGATAAACGCGTCTCTGATAGGGACCGAACGAGCCCAGCTCACCAAGAATATCGTCGAAACGCATCCTGGCTATTCTAGAACTTAAACGAAAGATAAAAAGCCATTTTTGTTTTTGCCTTTGTCGGCAAACTTGTCCTACATCCCTCCCCAATTCAACTTTGTCTTGAGATGAACATAACACAATAGCAAGTAAATGGATAAATATATACATCAATAAATATATGAATACATATCAGGGGCGGATCTAGCTTTTTGCTAAGGGGGGGGTTTGACCAAAGTAATGACGATGCGGAGCATCGTCCACTCGCCGCGAAGCGGCGAGCCGATTTTTTTTGGGGTGTTTATTTGAACCCCGTAAGTGATGTTTTCCTGGCATCTATTAACACAATGGAGACCATAAAAAGCAGTGCATGATAACGTCTTTTTAAATCAAGTAACAGTTTAATACACAGTTATATCCAGAGTTATCATGTGTTTGGTTAAGTTACCAGATGAGTTGAATATCTTCTCATAATATTTGCACTTGAAAGGGTTTCTCTCCAGCGTGCGTTCTTTTTTTCTTTTTTTTTTTTCTTTTTTTTTCCTTTTTTTTTTTGGGGGGGGGCCGCCCAAGGGGGGGGGGGGGTTTAAACCCCCTAAACCCCCCCCCCCGTAGATCCGCGCCTGCATATATGAATATACACATAAATAAATAGACCAATCAATCAACTAATTAATTGATAGATGTCATTTTCATCTATTTTCATTTAGAAACACAAAATAAAACAATATAACATGTTGACCTGTGCAAGGAATGGTTAATAATCTGTTTTAACAATCTTATAATTAATAAATGTACAACATGACTTGGATCATACGAAGTAACAATTACGTCAAATCGGTCGGCGATCTGAACTTTAGGTAAAGAGGTTAAGTGCTATGTAAAAAGAGAAATCGAGAAATTGTTGTTTCCAAAATAAGAAGAATAGGCCTAGCTGAGATTGACACGATAAATAGGCCGAGAAAGAATCACGTATGATTAACAATAATTTTTCTCTTTAGCTTGCGTTAAAAGGAATACATACTTTTCAGTTGAGTTAGATCGGTGGGGGCGGGGGGGGGGATTCAACGGCTTCAATCTGGTAAAAGTGAAAATATGATTGGTAAAAAGCATGTGTTCTGGTCCTTGGTAAATGAAACGAGCCAGATTGCGACGGGGATAACAGATATTAGAATAATCAGCAACAAGTAAAAAGATAATTTATTTGAGAAATTACGAAAGCCATATAAAAAATGAAAAGTAAGGTAGAATGAATCTTACCAGCTACCTAGGCCTTTAGGA
Organism: Strongylocentrotus droebachiensis; assembly: GCA_035222895.1. Lineage (NCBI taxonomy): Eukaryota > Metazoa > Echinodermata > Echinoidea > Camarodonta > Strongylocentrotidae > Strongylocentrotus > Strongylocentrotus droebachiensis. The sequence goes on along the minus strand of JAVYIG010006316.1, from coordinate 107,192 downwards.
GATTCGATCAGAACCACAAGACGATTTGATGTGCAATGTTTCAAAAGGCCGGATTATTTACGCATCATTATAAGGCATCAGCTAGCCAATTGATAAACCGTGATAAAATGGCAAGGAGTGGCATACAATGAGTCCAGCATTTAAGGTGGGCTGGAATCAGAGGGGGAATTGGTCTTTCGAGGAATAAGATATAAGACGAAACAGCCGCCAAGTGAGGAAGGAGATAGGGTGGGATTCTCCTTGTTCACGCTGCCTCCCTGATTTCCTTTCTACCCCCCCCCCCCTCTCTCTCTCTCTCTCTCTCTCTATTTCTCCTTTTTCCCCTCTCTCTTTCGTTAGATAGGGGACAGATGTCCTCATGCCTCCCTCGTACATGTAACTAAACAAATGAATCAAAGTACAGTTGAGGTCATATAAGCCTTCCCTTTCCGGATTACGTAAGTCCGTAAAAAAAATGTATGTACCCAAAGTCGGGTATAGCTTACATAATGTCACCCTGAAATCTATCTCATCATAATCTACCAAAGTTGGGTATACCTTTTTTTTCTTAAATACACACTCATGGGCGTAGATAATCGCACTGCTGTGTACAGGCCGGCGAGTATACATTGTTTAAAGGTCGCGATTGTGTTTGAATAAAGGATAGTTAAAATGATGATCTAGGCCTAATCAAAGAAATATGAGAGAGGAATAGAGACAGAACGAAAGAGAAACAGAGACAGAGAGAGGGTGAGATAGGGTGTGTTTATGTGTGTACGGGTGTGCTCTTGTGTGTGTGTGTTTGAGAGAGAGAGAGAGATAGAGATGAGGGAGAGAGAGATAGAGAGAGAGAGAGACAGAGAGAGAGAGAGAGACAGAGAGAAATTAGAAGACACAGGGGTCGGATTATAAACAGAAATTTAACATTGCGTACATAGAGTCCATAGCCTAGCTAGATCTTCTTTATTTTGAAATTTTTTACTCCTTGGATCGAAATGTGACTTCTTCAAATTGAGATGTTGCCACTCAACAGATCAAATCTCGGCCATCCGACATTTTGCTCTGGCGACATTACGTCAGATTCTGAAACAAAATCCTGGATTTATCTCATGCTGCAATCAAATCATAAACCTTTATGACAGTCAGGAATCCCATTACTTTTACAAGCCGATCACCTATCTGATTATCAAGATATTTATGATTGGAAATTGAAATTCTAATTTCGTTTTCCTGACGTTTTTTTTATAACACGACAGTTTTTTGGTGGAAATGAGTATGGTAAAACCGGTCACTCAAAGATTTTTTACTTTTTTGAGGCACTTCAAAAATGACTTCATGACCATTTTGAAGCGCATTTTTGTTTTTTGGGGGAGGCTTCAATATTACATTACACCACAATATCACAGACACTAATAACACGTATCTCAGATTTAACATTGTTAAACAATGCAAGCATAGGGTTAAGCGTAGGATTGCAATCGGGTTTTCGGTTAGGTCTAGGGATAGGGTTAGGTTATTGTGTTTGGTTCAGGGTTAAAGCTCTAATTTGGTAAGCATAGGATACCGACCGCGGAGAAATCGTCACAGGAGCAATTAATGTTTATCAACCACCATTTAGTAACGTTGTGAACACAGAGGTCAATAAAAACTATAACTACTTGGATTTTTTGTGTTGTTAAAATTTTTAATTCATCAAACAAAATAGGTACATTGCACACAAAACAAAATTATATTTAAGAAATAAAGCGCTAGTCACTATTAAGAGGCAAAAACGAGGAATTAATCATTATTGTGATTAAACATTGTCCTAAATAATGTTTAAGTCTACTTTAAAGGGCGGTTTTATGATGACGTCAATTGTGATACGCGTCACACATTTATGTATCTTATAACAAAGAGCTCAGTGAACATGCGCAGGACCCTTGTTGCGCACATTTTTTTTTTTTTGCGGCGGTTTACCGCGTCATAGTATCTGAACGAGCTTTGGCAGGACCGGGGCCCGTTTCATAACACTTTTTTAAAATCTATAACAAAAGCTTAATTTCTATGATAAATTTGCACTCAGCCAATCAGATGCCTTGATTTCAGTAGCTTATAACAATAGCTTGTAACTTGTTATTGATGTCCAGTTTCATGAAACAGGGCTTAATGGCGTAATCCGGGTCCAGGCATAGAGGGGGCAATAACGCTTGGGAAGGGGTGGCGTTATCCTTACTGGAGGGATGAAATGCGAATTAACAAGTACATCGATGGGGGGGGGGGGTCCTATCTGTCGTCTCCTTGACACATTCATTGTCTCTTTCGCCTTTCTTTTCTCTTTTCACTGTTTTCTCTTTTGTCTGTTTTGCATCATTGGATGGGGTGGGGGGAGCTGCTCCTGTGCCACTATATCCTATAGTTACGCCATTGATCTGGACGGAATCTTTATGAACCGAAAATGCAGTAAAAAAAAAAAAATAGAAAGAGCCCCCACATTTCTTACCTAAAATATAGAAATATCCAGACATAGATATACAATAGGTCTCAACACTTTTACAAATATATACTCAACATCACCTATAATACCTTTTCCATTCAATCCATATTCTTGTTGAGTTTCACAGCAAACTTAGACACGCGCATGCACAATTTACAATTATTTATGACAGAATAGGCTGACTACTTTAAAGCTACTCATTTATAACACTTTTTCTAAACTACAGCAGTAGAAAGTGTCACATATTTGACACTCTAGGTTACTGATACCCTGAAAGTTGATCCTCAGACTGAAGATTGTACATCGTTATGTTGTAACATTTCTTTGGAATACTTTTATGACTATTGACTTTATTTTTTGAAAAATCAAGCCCATGAAATATGTCTATGAACAGCCTGTAATAGTCAATTGTGAAACACCCACTCGGTATGGTAGTGGTGGTTGGTAGTGGTGTCATACCAGTCGAATGACTGGTAACCGTTTTTTTCTTCTTCCGCTGCCAGGCTGACGATGATATTGTAACTTAGTTATCAATAATTGCATAACCAGTCATATTTACAATTTAAACTTTAATAATTCTGTATCTAGTCCTATTTCAAGTTCCTTCAAAACCGCTAATCGAATCTGTAAAAGGTCATTAGCCCATCCTGGAATAATTCAAAGTAAGGCTGGTACATCTATTATCCATTATTTGTTGTGTTTATGTCCATTGCACACAAGGCGCTATTACGATTGCGACATTGCGTGCGTTAATCAAGCCTGTGAAGCTCATTATCAGCCCCTACGGGAGTATAAATTCAAAGTAATATTTGCACTGTCCATTATCCAATCAACTTTTCATACGATATTACCCTCACATGGTGCGTCAGAGACCGCACCGGTCGCTGACGCAATCCTACGTCAAGCAATAATAACCTCTCTTGGGCAGCGTCAAGTTACAAGGTCACTTTCAGTGATGGTGTTTTACTCAGGAATCGGCCGTCGTTACATCGGCTGGGGTGGCAGTTAACTCTTCGGTCGTTACCTCTGTATTCGTCACCCCTGTGTGAGTATCTGCGGTAGGTCCGGTCTGATCCGAAGAGTCACTCGTGGTCAAGCCGGAGGAATCAACGGTCGTCATGACAAACGTGAGCTCTTCCTCCTCTTCCGTAGTGACTTCTTCGTTTGTGGTAGCAACAGGAGAAGATGTTGTGGTCGTGGCGGTATCGGTGGTTGATGGCTCTTGCGTTGTAGTGATGTCGACTGTTGGAGTCTGGGTGGAAGGAGTCGTGGCGGTATCGGTGGTTGATGGTTCTAGCGTTGTAGTGATGTCGACTGTTGTAGCCTGGGTGGAAGGATTCGTTGTGGCGCTGACAGACTGTGTGGTGGAACTTGCAGCTGTGGTTGTGGTCGGTGCATTTGTTGACATGGGGGTTGTAGCCTTGGTAGTGAAAGTTGCTGCAGAGCTGGCAGATTGTGTAGTAGCAACTCCAGCCGTGGTAGGTGCATTAGTCAATGTGGAAGTTGTTGCAGAGCTGCCAGGTTGTGTGGTAGCAACTCCAGCCGTGGTTAGTGCATTAGTCAATGTGGAAGTTGCTGCAGAGCTGCCAGGTTGTGTTGTAGCAGCTCCGGCCGTGGTAGGTGCATTAGTAAGTGTGGAAGTTGTTGCAGAGCTGCCAGGTTGTGTGGTAGCCTTTGTGATGGTAGTCTTGGTAGATGCTGTAGAGCTTGCAGGTTGGATAGTGGCAACTGCAATTGTGGTAGGAGCATTGGTCGATATGACAGCTGTTGTCGGTGTGGTTGCGATTGATGCCGCAGTGGTGGCCTCGGATGACGAGCTACCAAATTGGATGTCTGTAAATAAAAGAATAACAGAAAACATCTAAAAATTCGGAGGACTAACTACTTAACTTAACAATTCGACTCCATCATGGCGCATAGAGACATCAAGGTTACACCTTTGTTGAACGGCGGAGGAGTGATTATACAAAATATGTAAAATTTTCCGAATCGAAAACATCTTCGCCTGTTGGGTGCAAAGTAAGAGTAACACCTATTTAAAGACGCAGAAGTGTCCTTTTGTCCTTGGAGCATTGTTGCAGTCTCAACATGCTGAATAAGTGAACAAGATGTGCAGTTTTTTACAATGAAAATGTTCCATTTGTGTATAGCACATATCACATGATATGGCTCTGTCTGCTCCCAGAGGACTTTAGATGTTATTACCCTCATTGTAGCTCTGGAAAACATAGTGGTCAGAGCATGCAAAGAATCCATTTTACACTTCAAGCCCGAGGTGCCTACAAAGTAGCAAAATTTCCTTCAAAACAAGCCTCTTAATCCAAATTAAGTAACATTTGAATGTTACGTATACACTTCATTTCTGAAAAGAATACCAGTTCTTGATTTGTGAATAAATGTTTTATTCAAAGAAATACAACAACAACAACAAAAAGAAAGAAGTTGAGAGACTCCAAGCAATCTAAATACCGCGTAAGTGTGGATGGAATCAGTGGCGGATCCAGGGGGGTCCCCCCCCCCCTGGAAAAAGAAAAAACGTTTAAACGTTAATTTTACCTTCTTTTTTAGATCCCCCCCCCCCCTGGCGCTCAAGGGGGTGGGGGGGGGGAGGGGGTGGTGCAAATTTTCAAATTTTCAAGGGCAAAAAAAAAATAGTGCTCACTACCCCACCACCCCCCCCCCCCCCTCCCCCCCCCCCCCCCCCACCGGCACGATTTTCATATTTCAGCACACTAAATTTGTAATTGATTTCAAATTTGGGGCCCCCACCCCTAAGAAATCCTGGATCCGCGCCTGGATGGAATGGCATTTTATTAGAATAATGACATATAGTCACGCGACCGGAAGGGAAGGGGGGGGGCATTGAATTTACTTTATTCCTTATAGTTACTTTCACAGTATATTCTGGCTCATTTTAAGTCGTGATAGTTGAATACAAAATATCGGCAATCTTTTTTTTAAACCACACTACAGAAAGAAAAGGATTTTTTGTTTTATTGGGGGGGGGGGTGTTTTCACTTACCTGTTGCGAAATAAACCACGGCGAGTGCGGCACCGGCGATGATGAGGGTAGATAAAACAGCTATGGTAGCGACCATGCACACAGTACTCCCTCCAGCTCCACCACCGGCTCCTGCTCCTCCCCCTGCTCCGCTCCCTGCTTCGAGGGCTCCATAATTACTCCTATCATTGATGGGGTGGACCCGGGTGTTGTGCTGGAACGAACGCCGGGTTGGGTGACGGGGCGACTGCTGGGGCGTACGGCCGTTGTCGTTGTAGGTGTTCTGGGTGGAGGGCTGTTGGTCCAATGTCGGGCTCCAGGCCTCCCGTAGGACTCGTCGCGGATTTGAGGATCGCCGATAGCCCTCGGAGAACTCACTGCGCCGTCGCAAAACGAACGAAAGAGAACATTTGGATTAGTACGTAGATACTTACTATTAAACGTGAGTCCATCACGGGGGGGGGGGGTGAAATGCAAATTTACAAGGCTATACTGATTAGGGGGGGGGGGGGGGTCGTGGCATCTTTGATTTTTGTCATTTCCTCTTTTCCCTTTTCCCTTCTTTCTTTTCTCGCCTCTCCCTGATAGTGATGTTAAACCACACGAATGTTACCCCTCTATAGCTACGGGCTCGGCAGTCACTTGTTATCCAGCCATCATAATTTCATTTGAAGAAAAGCACAACATTGGACGAACGGATGAGTACAAATTTGACAACATTCACAAGCAACCGGCGAAACGGTAAAGCCACTGATGCAATGATGCTGGACTGCCCTTTCATAGTTTTCAGATATTTCTCCATTTTCTATTTCCCATCATTTACCTTTATCATCAGGGGCTCGTGTCCTACTTTTTTATGATTTATTTTTGTCAATCATGAAAATTATCTTCTAGCCTATATTCTGTTGCTCTCTGGTTTCTTTTTCTCACCTTTTCTCTTACTTTTTTAATTTCTTTCAATTATAATTCGTTTCAAATTGACCTTAATCATCTTTATTTGAACAGAGGGCCTACAAAAACCCACCCCAAAACATTAGAATTTAGAACAATATTTTGATTTCTACAGTGAATCTAGAATTAAAACGTTTACACTTTATACGTGAAACTTTTAATGTTTTAAAATTTGGCTTATTATAATAGAAAAGGGAAAGACAGAATTTGTCCACAGGAAAACTAGTTATATTCTTAAATTTGTTTTGTTTGTTTTTTAAACAAAGAACGACAATTTTGTTTGTAATAATGGATTTTTTGCAGATCTGGTGGGGCTTTCTGAAAAATCAAGATTTGGTCAAGAGTAAAAGCTCAAGAACTTTTAAGAAAGGAGGAAATAATCTTTGCGTACTTTATAAATTATATGCATTCTTTTAACAATAAATACAATTGCTACAACGACGATACCGCTTTATTTTGTCGTCACCATTAGTGATTTGTTATTTCATTTTGTGTATTGGTTTATTAACCGCATGAATTATTCACTACTCAATCGGTTCCCACATTAATTTATAGTAGATGGCCCATCAGAAAGGAGCGACAATGTCAGTGAATTTATCATCGCTAGTATTGTCTGTAAATGTCATAACATCCAACTATTGAGAAGGAAAAAATGCGGGACGGTTAATTTGCTAGGTAAAAAGTGAGTTATACCTGACAACTGTAACAAGTAGAGCGGTCGAATTAATTTTTAAAATCTTGTTCCTCATATAAAGGTAATTAAGACACTATGAAATGAGCAAATTGTATACAAAATATAAAATTCGATTTAATGCGGGTACAATCTAGGTTAATTATTTGTATGTCAGAGTGTTAGGGCGTGTAAGAAATCTCCATAGATTAACGTTATCCAATCGATGAAAATAGAATAACAATTTGTAATAATTTGTTAAACGAATTATTTTCTTTGCGTTGATGAAAATACAAATGATAAGGTAATGCGATAAAAGCTTGAGCTCTTAAGCTTTCCCTGGAAAAAGAGGTTAATCAAAATGAAAAAAGAAGATTATAATTTTTTACGAAGAGAAAGAGACACACATAGAAACAAAAATCCCAAGCGAAGTCGTCACATCTTACTTTTTGTTAAATTCCGAAATGATAATAATGAAGAAAAAAGAGGTTTTTAATGAAAGTCGAAGCATTCAAGATTGAAGATGAAGACAGAAGACCAATAATACCAACTTATAAATTTGACGTCAGACCTAGCATGCCAAGCTACTTTGAGATGGTCTCAGCTTTTCCTATATAGGATGATTTTGTTAAAATACATAAATCAATATTTAAGTAAACTTTTATGGTTATAATATTTCTACCTACCTTGCTGACATATTCGCTACCTCCACATGGAGAAGAGATCTCTCTAGTTGACTTAGACAAATATATTCCTCGGTTATAATCCAATTAGGGCGCCATGATGCCGAGATGAATCAACCCATCTTCAGCTAGTTCCCGTGTTTTTTACAATGGCGTCTATTTGGAGCGGTAACTAAACAACCAGCGATATGTCTTGTGTAAATACTCGCGAGATGAAAGAAAAGGGGACAGGTTGGTACGATTGAGAAAAAGAGAGAGTAAATAGACAAGTTGCTAGAGGGATTATTCGTCCAAGGAGGCACTGATTTGTATGAGAAGAAAGAGAAGCCATCTAAGGGGGAGGGGATGGCTCGAGTGTGAAAAGGAGATCCAGAGGAGAGGGGAGGGAGGGGGGGGGGGGGGTGATGGGTGGAAAATGAGAAACTAGTGGCAAGGACGGGATATTGACGATGAAAAGATTCGGATCAGTAGAAAGAGACAGAGAGAGAAAGAGAGAGAGAGAGAGAGAGAGAGAGAAATAAAGAGAGAGGGAGGTAGAGAGAGGGGGAGGGAGAGGGAGATAGAGAAAGTGGGTAGGGGTGGGGGTAATAGAAAAGGAAACAGATAAAAGACAGGGAGAACCGGATAAAATACATTACCCGGTGAAAATAGATTGGAAAAGAAGTAAGGCAGAGAGGGGGAGGAGTTATAGACAAAAGAAGCGAGAGAAAGAGGTAAAAGGAAGAGTTAGATATTAAAGAGAGAGAGAGAGAAAGAGAGCATTATGGATGTTTTCAGATTGTTCACACATTGTTCTTAAACATCTAAACATTAATGTGTTGAACATAAAATGGTGACAAAATGCATTTAAGGTGTTTGATATTTGCTCGTCGTATCGACGTCGTATATTGACACAGCCGAGAGTATAATCAAAAGTGCAATCGAAAGTTACAAGAGACGGAGAGAGTACACAACGGCGGTTCTATTGAGCCCTATCGCAAATACTTTCTTTACTACAAGCTTGTAACTTTCATTTTCTCATCTGTGCAATTAGAGCTCAGTATCCCATTTTAAAAATGCTAACGAACAGTATAAATCTGTTGTCGTCTGCTACCTTGATTAATTCCGCATGACACTTTTGAGTGAACATGTCTAATCTGCGCAATATTCCCAAATCGTAATGATATTTGGTGATAGGTGTTGTGTTTTCTACTCTCATAAAGTTGCTTTCTTCAGGGGTCCGGTTCCCTATTTTGTAAGGCGATATTTAGGTCTTCTTTGTATCATAATACTAACAATTCAACAAAACTATTTATAGCGCTTTTTCATGAAGCAGATACAGAGCATTTCCGAAAACAAACATTACAAGAGATGCGATTGACTGAATGCGCAAGAAGCAGTAGAATCCACCCCCCAAGGATTAAGTTGTCCAGTGTGTAAGTTTTCCTTGTTTGTTGACAGCTACTTTACAAGTAACGGTGCTTCATTCGAGGGCTGGTACGACGACAACTATACCACTGTCAATTTGTTCACAGCTAAACAAGTCATGAAAGTATTATGAGATGTTGACATGCATTGCCAATTCAAGCAGTAATAGTATTGCGCTGTATGTTGAATGCCAGAAAAGTGATATCGTACATAGCCTAGTTTTAATACATGGCTTGAAGGACACCGAGCGACTGTTTTTCATCCCTCATTTTAAATTACTTGATTACTTAATTAATTAGTCAATTTATTTATATTAATGATGAGGAGACAAGGAGAGCGAACGAGAAAAGCCTATCAATATACATGTAAACACACCTATTCCTTAGCTTCCATTAACACTGTGTCTTTTTCGTGTTTATCGTTAAACTCATCTCTCTCTCTGTTTCTCTCCTCCCTGTAAACCATCTCTCTCTCTCTCTATTTGTCTCTCATTATCCCTCTCTGTCCATGCATCTCATTTCTCTATGATTTCCCCTGTCTCTTCTTGTTTTTTTCCTCCTCTTTATTAGAACACTCCCTCTCTCTCTCTCTCTCTCTCTCTCTTTCCTCCCTTTCTCTCTCTCTCTTCTATCTCTCTCTTCTCTCTCTCTATTCCTCCTTTCTCTCTCCCCTCTCTCTTCACTCCCTCTACTCCCTTCTCTTTTTCTTCCTCTACCATCGTTTATATAAATCTAGGTTCTATCCATCATCGAATTTCAGACCGAATTATTCGGCAGACAAACTGTAATTTCCTGGGATAGGAAGATACACAGTGACATTTTACATCTTCTTTAAAACAGTCAGGACCTAAAAGAAGAAAGAAAAATGTATATAGCCTACAGTATATATATAAACAAATTGAATGAGAAAAACTTTAAATACCATCAAAAACGGACTTGAATGAAGGAGAAAAAAAAACAAAGCGTTAGATAAAACACATTGCTTGTGATCATCATAATTAAACTGTTTATATATTAAATGATTTTCACACGAACATAAGCAAAATGCAAAAGCAAAACAGCAAGGATTGTGATTTTAACTTGATTTGATTTGATTTTGATTTTTGATTTAAGAGCAACAAATATACAGAGACATAATTTTGGTAAAAGGAACTAACAAAATAACATCGAAGTCAGTCCAATAAATACATTGTATGAACATAGTTTTCTAACATTATTATCTTTTTACAACTAAGAATTGATTTTTACAACATCATTCACACAAAAACGTTTAATTTTAACCAATTTGTTTGTGTGTTTTGGAATTATTATCAAGTCATTAACTGTTGCACAACTTACACATTGCATCTGATTTAGCCGTCTTTTCCATATGAACTTTTCTTGAAGGGTTTTAAATGCTCTAAATTGTAATAAAATGGAAATAGTTGAGGTGAAGAAGGAATACAAATGAAAAAATAAAAAATAAATAAAAGTTCGTTGAGGTCATCACCATGCGTGTCACGTGCTATTCGTTAACAATCAAAATACTGCGCGACGCGCTGGGATGTAAGCGCTTGATTGTTACGTCATCACATGCTGCCACAGAAACTGGAGCTGCGCGTTTTTCCAAACATTCTCATTTCTGACCTGTCAGAGCTGATACTATTGCTAATTTCTCTCCGAGAAAATAGGCTTTTCTGAACCATTCAGAGTGATCTTTGATCGAATTCATCATGGGTACTTTACAGAGCAAGTACCAGGGACGCTACAAAAATCTGAATAATAAGAAAGATGCGGTAAGATTGGAGAAAAGAAATAAACAAAACTATTGCATCTCAGTCACCTTGTAATGACTTTGACTTTACAATGAAGCAAGATACAATAAATAGATTACCTGTACATTTCCGATACAGGGCTGAGTACCAAATGACTAAAAAGTATTAACTGAAAACAGATTAGATTTTTTGTCGATTTGAGTGACACAATATCTCGATTGTTTAAACAAATCGTATGCATGATCAAAAAAGGTATTTCGTTTTATTTCCCTAATTCGCATTAACGTTTAACAGAAACTTTAACAATCAAAGTTCATTTCAGAGTTCTGGTTCTGGATTATACTCCGACAAAGCGGGATCCCGCATCGCGTAAAAGATAGAATTGAGATTACAGTGTCATTTCTGAAACGCTTTATTAAAGACAAGGTATATACTGAAGTTGAGGGGCTATAATATAGAAAAGCAAGGTTTAACATGACAATGATTCTGAATTCGATGAATAAATTAGAACTCATAGTATGGTTGAATTTGATCGTCCTCAGATTCAGCATCATGAGCCAACTGGGACAAACGAAACCAAGACAGAAGGTAATTGAGATTATGTAGAAGTAAAACATCTATGTTTCGTACCTCAAAGGAATTAAAAATAACTTTCAAATAAAACCAAAGGTGCACGGCGAGGCGGTATTTCTTTCATTGTGTTTGCCCTTCTCTCTATCTCTCTCTCTCTCTCTCTCTCTGGTATTATGATATCATATAGATGCACTTGAAACTACTTGGCAAAAAATGATAATAACGATAATATTACATTAATTTATAAAGCGCTTTTTCATTAGATACAAGCAAATACGATAAATCAATATCAATGACATGAAATAACTCTCTCTCTCTTCTGAAGACATCCAACCTTCTTTTCACTGCGTCATTGTTACTTTCGAATTATGTATTAATACATTTTTCTTCTTTCTTTTTATTTACATTTTGTTCTTTAGTCATTGGACATTGTTTCGCTCCCTTGGCCTGCACTGAGAATGCAGATGACATCCTAATGTCTCCTAGTCCGTCTTTATTTTCCATGCCTTCATTTAATGACGTCATCAGACGCATGACGTCAGTCAACCAGAATGCAGATACAACTGACCCAAGTAAGTATTTTCTTTGTTTCTCCCTCTCCCAATCCTCGTACTCTTTTTTTTTAATGTTTGTTTATCTCTTTCCCGTTATCTTTTTATTTCATCTATTCCATATCAAAATCTATTGGCAATATGGATATATTTTTAATTATCAAATGATCAAGCATATTTGCGCAGAAAACAAACAAACAACATTACAAACAACAATAGCACATAAGCAGAAGCTCATCGAGCAATTATAATTGCTGGAAAAAAACATAGACATTTATTTTAAAGTGACTATCAGCTTTTTGTCAAGTATACACGTTGTGAACTACTAAATATGTAAAGCTTCTATTCAAGATAGTTGTATTATGCAATATCTTTCTGAGGACGAGCATTGAACATTTGAATTATTTCTTTAGATGACTACGACGATGAGTCCATCAACGCCAGCGAGTTTGACGAGGATTTGATCTCCCTATCATGGGCAGCTTCCTTCAACAGTAGTATGGATATCGACGACCGTATCAACCAAAGTTCCACCGACATCTTCTCAGAGTCTGAGCAGGACGATGACGAGGTAGTCGAGTCTCGGCCTGTGAAGCAGAACAAGAAAAAAACCCGTTCTATCTGTAAGAATATGATACTTATACACTAATTTTCATCTAAAATCAGATTTCGCATTCCTTACGCATTTTTGCTAGAGTGACGGTTTCGACTATGAATATTTAGAGAAACTAGCATACATTCCTATATATTTATGTAAAAGAGATTGATATAACTCTACGCTTTATAGACACATGATGTCTACGTAAATAAAAAATGTGATCACACGCTAAAGAAGTGTAATATATTACATCATCAAAATAAATCGTTAGAAGTGTGTCAAATATATACATCGCTAAAAACTGTTATCTCCATGTGCTAAAATTGACGAGAATATAATTGTTCAAGAAGGGAAAAATCGATTCAGCTACATAAGATACTTATTTTCGTTTGTTTTTATATCTAGATTATAATTACATCAATGAATGTCCTCTTCTCCGTTATTCAGTGAAGAGTATTCGCAAACGTCTCCATCGTTACCAAGAGAAGAGAGAGCGAAAGAGACCCAAGGGATGGGTTTGGTGGACTCCGGAGGGCACTCTTTGCGTTTGTGTGAGTAATAATATAGCTTGTGTAAATTGTGTATTGATAATATTTGTTATGATATTATTATATTGTAGCTTGAACAATACTATTGTATCAAATAAAAAAAGGAATACAAAACAAAAAAGAAGAAGGAGAAATAGAAAGAAAGATAGCGCCTACCTATATAAAGGACGCCTTACTAGACATGGCTATTTACTATGTATACATACTAAATGTATCTCTATAATCTCTATATATCACTTTATCTCTGCCTTTCTCTCTTTCTCACTCTCCAGGATGAGAATGGTGAATTCTATCAAGAGCATCACGTGTTTGATAAGATGAGGTTTCGACGTAACGGAAAAGAGATCCTTCGATACTGGGTCCCTGAAGGATGCAGATGCTCAGACTAAAATCATCTCAAGATCAAAATCCTCTATCTTGGCATAAGACCATCTCATTCCCGAAGAACTATGATCTATATCTCTTTGAAAAACTGTGCTTAGATAATTTGCTTTAATAAATTCGAATTGTATATATTTGTATATAACTCACCGTGTTTTATCTTATCTTTACTGGTTGTGTTTATTAAGGTGTCTCTGATCTTAAAAAGCGAGAGTTGGAAGAAATAGAAATTAAGAGAAAGATGACGAACAAGAAAAATAATAAAGAGAAATGGAAAACAATAGGGGAAATATAATTGCCATAAGCTGACTATTATGTCCAGTACACTGAACTAATTTTTTGACAACAAAACTGATTAAAAATTTAAAGGTATGGACCCAGTTTTTGGAAACGCCTCCTCTAAAAAAATGAAATGGAAGCTTTTATTCAGTTACCAAAATTTAGTCATGTGAAAGAATATGTTTTAAATACGTGATGATACAAATTTTGCCACTCACCGCCTACTAATTGATATATTTGGTACATTATAATATTGATCCGGCCTGGGTAGATATCGCGAATGTACTTCAACATGAACATTTGGGCATATATATTTGTCCTTTTTTGCGAATTTAGGTTGAAATATTGCCTTCTAACCCTCTGAAGGCAATATTTAAACAATATATTTTGCACCTAAAACCCTTGAACCGCAATTTTATCACTACCGGTCTTTGCCTTTAACACATGAATAAATCTCATTTACAAAAAAAAAAACTTTTTAAAGTAAAAGGATTATTACTCATGTTACAGGTATAAGTAGATATAAGGTCTTTCTTTTACACAAACAGATACAAGACCGGCAAAAAAGAGGTGATAAACTTTTCAAATCTGTCACTTATTTACATTTGGTTTGAACATAAAAGTAATACAAATAATTGAAGGGAAGAAGGAATGAAAATGAGAAAAATAACATTGAAAAACAGGTCATTGAGGTCATCGTTATGCGTGTCACGTGCTATTCGTTAACAATAAAAAGACTTCGCGACGCGCTGGGATGTAAGCGCTTGATTGTTACATCATCACATGCTGCCACAGAAACTGGTGCTGCGCGTTCCCTCGCGTTTTCCAAACATTCTCATTTCTGACCTGTCAGAGCTGATACTATTGCTAATTTCTCTCCGAGAAAATAGGCTTTTCTGAACCATTCAAAGTGAGTTTTGATCGAATTCATCATGGGTACTTTACAGAGCAAGTACCAGGGACGCTACCAAAATCTGAAGAATAAGAAAGATGCGGTAAGATTGGACAAAAGAAATAGAAAAACAAGTGCAACTCAGTTACCTTGTAAAGACCTTAAAAAAGAAGTTATATACAATACAGAAATTACATGTACATTACCGATACACGGCTGAGTACCGAATGACTAAAAGTATTAACTGAAAACAGATTAGGTTGTTTGTCAATTTGAAAGACACAATATCTCGATTGTTTAAACAAATCTTATGCAAGATCAAACAAAGTATTTCGTTTTAATTCTCTAAAGTTAGCATTAACGTTTAACAGAAACGTTAACAATCAAAGTTCATTTCGTGTTCAGAGTTAAAGACAGAATTGAGATTACAATGTCATTTCTGGAACGCTTTAAGACAAGGAATATACTGAAGCTGAGAAAAACAAGGTTTAACATGACAATGATTATGAATTGAATGACTCATACGGTTAAATTTGATCGTCCTCAGATTCAGCATCATGAGCCAACTGGGACAAACGAAACCGAGACAGAAGGTAATTGATATTTTGAAGGAGTAAAACATTTATTTTTCGTACCTTAAAGGAATTAAAAGTAAACTTGTATTTGTTCTTCTCTCTCTCTCTCTCTCTCTCTCTTTCTCTCTCTGGTATTATGCTATCATGTAGATGCACTTGAAACTACTTGGCAAATGATAATAATAACGATAATATTACATTTATAAAGCGCTTTTTCATTAGATACAAAGCAAATCAATCAGATAAATCAATATCATGAAATTAAATAACTCTCTCACTCTCTCTCTTCTGAAGACATCTAACCTTCTTTTCACTGCGTCATTGTTACTTTCGAGTTATTTATACATGTATTTTTTCCTTCTATTTCCATTTGTTCTTTAGTCATTGGACATTGTTTCGCTCCCTTGGCATGCACTGAGGATGCAGATGATATCCCAATGTCTCCTAGTCCGTCTCTATTCTCCATGCCTTCATTTGATGACGTCATTAGACGCATGACGTCAGTCAACCAGAATACAGATACAACTGACCCAAGTAAGTATTTCCTTTATTTCTTCTTCTCCCCATCCTCATATTGTTATATATTTTCCGTTATATTTTCATTTCATCTTTTTCATATCAAAAGTGATTTAACTTATTGGCAATATAGATATTTTTTTCAATTGAGTAAATGATCAAGCATATTCGCGCATAAAACAAACCAAATCAAAGTAAGTACGTAAACACTAAACACACACACGACATTAAAAAACAACATTTGCAAATAAGCAGCTTATCGAGCACTTACAAATGCTATGAAAACATAGAAAATTGTTTAAATAGGATTGTGGACTACTAAACATGTAAAGCTCCTATATATTCAAGATAGTTGTATTATGCTATATATCTTTCTGATGACGAGCCTTGCACATTTTTATTCTTTCACCAGATGACTACGATGATGAGTCAATCATCGCCAGTGATTTTGACGAGGATTCGATCTCCCTATCACGGGCAGCTTCCTTCAACAGCAGTATGGATATCGATGACCGTATCAACCAAAGTTCGACCGACACCTTCTCAGAGTCTGAGCAGGACGATGACGAGGCAGTCGAGTCTCGGCCTGTAAAGCAGAACACGAAGAAAACCCGTTCTATCTGTAAGTATAATAATCCTATTCTTAGAATAGGATTATTATACACTAATTTTCATCTAAAATCAGATTTCGCATTCCTTACGCATTTTTGCTAGAGTGACGGTTTCGAATATTAATATTTAGAGAAACTATTACATTCCTATATATTTCTGTAAAAGAGATTGATATAACTCTAAACTTTATAGACACATGATTTCCACGTAATAAAAAAAATGTGATCACACGCTAAAGAAGTGTTATATATTACATCATCAAAATAAATCGTTAGAAGTGTGTCAAATATATACATCGCTAAAGACTAAAAAACTAAAAACTGGAAAACTCGATTCAGTTACATAAGATACTTATTTTCGTTTGTTTTTATATCTAGATTATAATTACATCAATGAATGTCCTTTTCTCCGTTATTCAGAGAAGAGTATTCGCAAACGTCTCCATCGTTACCAAGAGAAGAGAGAGCGAAAGAGACCCAAGGGATGGGTTTGGTGGACTCCAGAGGGCACTCTTTGCGTTTGTGTGAGTAATACTATAGCTTGTGCAAATCTGTATTGATAAGTATATGTTGCGACATTGCTATATTGTAGCTTGAACAATATTATTGTATACAAAAAAGGAATACAAAAAGAAAAAAAGAAAGAGGGAGAAATAGAAGGAAAGATAGGGCCTACCTTTATAATGGACATCTAACTAGACGCCTAGCAACAACAGCAATATGACCATCTTCTATGTTTACATTTTATTGTGCTCTCTGTTATTCAAACTTGAAAAGGTTAGTTTGGATAATATTTATCATAGAAACTTCATAATTATCAATAATTACGACATGTTCTCTAATATTCCTGTCTCTTCCCCCCCCCCCTCCTCTCGCTTATTTAACCCATCTCATGGCGTAATCTCTCTGTAGCTCCCCCTCTTTCTCTATCTCGCTCTCTCCTACCCTTCTCTCTCTTTATATATCCTAGCCTTTCTTTCTCCTCTCTCTCTCCCCAGGATGAGAATGGTGAATTCTACCAGGAGCATCACGTCTTTGATAAGATGAGGTTTCGCCGAAACGGAACAGAGATCCTTCGATACTGGGTCCCTGAAGGATGCAGATGCTCAGACTAAAATCATTTCAAGATCAAAATCATCTATCTTGCCATAAAACCATCTCACCTTCGACGATCTCTCTTTGAAAAACTGTGCTTAGATAATTTTGCTGAATAAATTTGAACTGTATATATTTATATATAAATCACAGTGTTTATCTTATTTGTCCTGGTTGAGTTTATTGAGGGATCTGTGATCTTAAAAAGCGAGAGATGGAAGAAATAGAAATTGAGAGAAAGATGAAGAACAAGAAAAGTGCTTAACCAGTGGAAGTATTGACGCAATCGAAATGACTCCTCGTGTGCAACGAGCTAAACGACGCAACGCAAGAAACAAAGAGAACACTAACACTAAGATCAGCACGACCTTTAATTGGCGTTTCAAAAGTAAGCCTTTATTTCAGCCAAACAACTTTCTTATTCAATCCTTACAACACTACACGTAGGACTCACCACGGGCGCAAAAATGTACAAAATATAAGATGGCATACATCATGATTCGTAGCGCAGACGATACGATAACATAACCTTCAAAACGAGATTTATTTTCAGTTCACATGGTCACAAAACATCTACTCAAACATAGATTCTTTTTTCCCCACAACACCTTTACGTCAAGCCCGCGAGAGGCCGAAACGTTTCGTTTACAATATCAGTCACGTTATTAAAGCTGGAACATAACCTTCATGAGTTTTAACTTTAAGTACGTAATAATCATACATAAGATTTAAATGTACGTTACCATAAAGGAGCAGAGTAGAGTACGTTAAGTAAAACAAATATTTCGATCACAAGCCCGTATATGCCTCCGACATGATTGTTAATGCCATATGATTGTAGGCATATTTTATTTACATGAGCCTTATCAATAAAACAATCTTGTAATTCATAACTACAATCAGATAGAAACATAACCCTTAAATTTGTACGGGATCTAAAATGATTGTTTGATAATGCCCTAGACTGTGTGTTAGATTATTACCACATTCGGTTTTTCCAATTTCTTAGAGGCTAAAAAACCAAAAACATATAAGAAGTTATAACACACCTCTGGTAGCTATTTTAACAACGCGCACAAAACAAAACGGAACATATTCGTATCTTAATTTATGTTTAACACCTATTACCTAACTGTAATGCAAACCGAGTTACTACGCGGTATGAATGCATTAAGGCTACACATTTATGTGTGTTACACGAGGATCTAGATAGCGATTTTCTCCCGTTTCATTGTGGAGTTCCACAGGGATCAATGCTGGGACCCCTAATGTTTGTATGTACATAAACGACAAGTACACCCTACGTAAACGAGCATTGTTCCAGAAAACAAATTACTTTAGGAAAAAACAAACACATTAAGTACAAGTTGATGAACAATAACAAGTGATTATTTACCACAATCATGTTTATTTAACTCCTACCATAAAACATGCCTCTAATGACTCATCTATTTTAACCACGAATCTACAATCAATAAATGTAAAAATACAACATAACAAAGAGCCCCGAATTAAATCAGCAGAAAACAATCAATTAACTGTCATACTGGTCCACCTCACATTTAAATATTTCAAGGTCATCAAATACATAGATACGGGAAACATTTATATTTCTCTTAAATAAACTGGTGATTTCTTTGTAAACAAAAAAACATTTGATGCCTTTTTATTGCACCGGCGGACACAAAGTACCTCAAAACCAACAAAGTCCTTTCAATAAAGTCCTAAAAGATCACGTACGTATTTCGTTAGAGGCAAAGTTGCGTTGGCACTCATTTTTAGAAAGAAAATGGAGGCATTTTATGCATGGGCTTCGCTCCTTGAATTGTCACTAATTATTTCTATCCTTCACTTTTCCTTAGTTTAATACAAATAAAAATTGTATATTAAAAGAAGCAATGTGATTGAAAATTGCAAACTGAAAACAAAATGCCAATAGGACGAGAAAATAGTGAACATAAAAAAGTCTGCTTCCTTTTGACAACTTTAGACCATTTTCAATTGCATTGTATTCATGAGCGGCACAGTACGTGTACGGAAGCAAAATTTAATTCAATTTTCTGTGATATTTGCTCATCATGCTTGGAATTTTATATCAAAATATAATGCGAAAACGTCACCATGGTGACGCTCAATTGTTAAAGCCATACAAGCGCTACATATAGTTGAGCTCATTTGGCAGAGATTTAAGAATAATGCGAAATACATGCCACTCAAATCATCGGGGTCGCTATCCCATCGAGAAGCACTATATTTAGGCAAGTTTTGAATTATAGTACTTGTTCCTCTCACAAGCACAGCATGGCTGCGATTGATCGTTGCACATGATATTGTTATCAACAATCTATTCCAGAATAATTTTCATAATTTTTTTCACAACTGCAGAATATTAAAGTAAGCAGGAAGAAGGATAAAACTGGTCAATAATCTTAACAAATAAAACAAAACAAAGGACGAAAGAAAAAATCCCAATAAACCAATAAGGGAAACCACAATCAACATTGTCATCTACTAATATAATCCACATGATCAAACATATAGCAAGATGCTCCACCTGTCAAATACTGTTGTGGTAAAAACATAAAACAAAGATAGCATGTGACAACAAAACATGAAGTGCACATCTTTAGTTTCTGACTTATAACAATGTCTACGTGACATTCGACTAATGCATTGCGACATTCAAACACATCATTTTGGTCCGACATTCTGGCTACATGTACAATCTACTAGGAAACTTGCTAACTGTATGTTTTTTGCTGTAAATTTCTTCCTAAATATATACACTTCTACATAGCCTTCCTGTAACTCGAATATACGCCTGACTTTTTTCATATTCCAACCAGTTTCTTTATCCATTACGATTTTAATACGTACATGAACTTGATCAATCTACCTCTTTCTCAAAACTCTGCCAAAACAGATCAATATCTTTGTGTCATCTTACCCATTTGGGTTGACAAACTTAATGTGCACATCTTGTGCATGTTATTTTTCAGTCAATGATTTTTAATATAGGAGTTGTACTATCACAAGAATAGAAAATGAACCAGATATTTACATATCTACAACAAAATTAACATTTGATGTTTACCAGTTGGCATAATTAAAACACTTGAAATTTAATACACTCATGAATACACACAGAAACAAGAAAGAAATTGAAGAAATCTCGAATCAGACAATAAAACAAGGTACATGGACATTATATCTGTTACAATGGTCTATAAAACAGCACAAACATATCACGATTAGCTTGATTTTTCTTCTTTTCTACACAGGTGAAATTCAACACTTGTTCTTTTTGTCACTTACAAATACATTCCTATCTAAAATAAAGAAAGAGTGCATGGAAATAAAATCTTCTTTCTTGATTTTGTACAACAAATATCTGTACACGCCATTGTACATTTTCCCCCATTATTTTTTCCAATTCTCTTTCCTGTTTCATATATTGACAAAGTTTATGCTAGATATATTCCCTAGCAACAAACAAAATAAAACATCATGATTAAGGAGATTGGCTCCTTTGGTACTATAGAACAATTGCTAGTTAGAAAAGTGTACAACTTTTGATGCAAAAACAATACATGCAATGATGTGAGTAAACATTTATTCAGTCTATACTATCAAAATAGTGTGAATACCTATAATGTGAAAATTCTTCTCAAAAAAACAACAAATCCACATGAACAACCTAAATAATACAGGACGCATACATGATCATGATAATTTCATTACAGCAGTATCAGAGCTATATAGAGTAAAACAAACCTAATATACATTTTGTGACCTGATTATAAACAGTAAATAAGTCAGTAAACTAAAAAAACATACAAACACAGAACCTTTACAAACAGATGCAGTGCGTTGTTCAAACCAACATTATAAATGTACAAATGTATTTACAGCACTCAATTGAGAGCAATAGTACACTAAAGTCTTTTTTTTCCTAGAATGATTTTCATAGAATACTCAACATATTTGTAAATCGCAATAGATAACTAATACACCCCATTTTCACAAACATTTTCACATTGTAAGATTTTCATACTAAAGTTCAGATTGATATGTTACAAATAAAAAGTCAAATAAACGCATACATGTATAAACTGCCAAAACGATTCAGCACTTCACTGGGTTCAAAGGTCACAAACCAATTTTAAACACACGAGGGAAGCCAAATGAGGTTGAGAATGGAGTTGCTTGGATGAGTTTGGAAGATGATGATGATAATGATGATGATGATGACGACATCGAAACTTTGATTTGGATTCAGGAAACATTGGTACACAAATATTAAGCATGAGCACCGAGTACTCATTAGAAGAAAACTAAAAAACATGAAAACCAGAGTGAACATAACCAAACGTTTGTTGACTTTACTTTACCAATGGATAAAAATGGTTGAAATAAATGACAGCAGGATGGGAAAGAACAATAATTAATTAATAATAGAAATAAACCAGATATACAGGTACATGTAGGTACAAAATGGCAGCGGCTTTGCGTCAGGTTTAAACAAAAACAATCAAAACATAGATGCATAGAATTCTTGGAGACAGTGAATCCTGTTATCAAAAGAAATTGCATATATTTGGCACCTAATACATTTGATTTGATTTTAATGTTGTTGTTTTTTTGCAGCACTTATTGAATATCTAAAAAAAAGTGAATTTACTCATTCAAGCCATGTCAAGTTTATCCAAACATAAGGTCTTCACTCTCAAAACTGTTCACACTCTGAAGCCTCATTTATCCTGCAAAAACGTGTCAAATAAGCTTTTCCATTTTGCTTCATCTTAATGCTAATTGTTTCTATTCAAACAATTTATAAGCTCCTGTAAAAGCAGGAACTTTTTATGAGCCCACATATTTTGTGAATTTAACGAGTGGTCGGATTCTTCAAAAATTGTGCAGCTTATTAATGGACTAACATTATCGATTCTTTGAAGTTCATGTTGCCAATGTTAGTGATATAGCGGTACTAAAAATGAAATTAATTATTTCAGCACTCCCAGTTACGTGCATATCTAGAGGCAATGGCATCTCGCAGCAGGCCAAGCAAATGGGACAAATCTCTCTGTGATAGACTGTAAGGGAATACTTAACAAGATTTCACAGTATCTTTATTCACATTTCAGTGCAAGATCATAACTGCATGTTCATATCGGCATCAATGAAGATACTATTTCTAGAGCAGGGCTACCTATTGGACTAAGCCTACATCGTTGTTGGTGCCATAATATAGCACATGCATACCGGTTCACCCATCATGGCAATTGTTAAGTGTTAGTTCAGTTACAAAGAATTAAGCAAGATGGTTGGCAATCAACTTGGATTATTTGTTAAATAGCACTGAAGGGAAGGCGACAGTGGACAGCCAGAATCCCTATTCAGTGAAGGATTAATCCTTTAATCTAGATGGATTATTTAACCTTTCTTGACCAGAAAGGGGTTTCAAAGTCAATGCTAACGGCATCATCGCGACCAATGTTTCGTCCAGGTTTGAAGGCGTGTACGACAACTTCTAAATGTGACGGATGACTCGATCTGAGGGCTACTTTTTAGGGTTTTATTTATAAAGGAAAACACATCTGCCTAACTTAGCCTCAAAAGAAGTAAACACTTCATAATTACAGGTACACTGTTATAGCGGACAAGGAGGTAGGCCTAAAATGCAGCAAACGTCGTAGTCAAAATATTTTAAGCAACAAAATCAACGTACAAATCAAATAACATCTCATATTGTGAGGTGTATGCATTCACAAATTTGGCTAAGTCACTGTACTTGCAGGTAATATGTACAATTTATTAAAAAAACATTAAAAAATCACTCAGAGTGATTGACACAAAAATGCATAAAGAATCGTTACGTTTTAATATGATGACTGTTGAATTTGTTCTTTATAGTAACGCAGTAAGCATTTCTTTTTCAAGCCTTTGCTTTGCTTCATGTGCAAAGTACTGCTGAAAGTTCTATACAGCTGGTATACTGTATATACACAGAGAAATGAAAACATGTTCTTGGCAATTAATATATCATAACTACATATGGCACATAATATACACTTAAGATACTGGACATCTTTTCAGAAAAGTGTATCTCAACCAATCGTACACTCGTACACTGACAAATTGATCCCAGCTTCATTGCAGAGAACAACACAACGGCCCAATTTGATTGGTAGGTACAGACATACATACATGTAGCACAGTCAGCCAATCGGAGCTCACGTACTAGGAGGGTCTATGGATTGCACCAATGAGAGGAAGTGTTCCACTTTCTCCATCTTGTGTTCGGTTTTGACCAGTTGGAACCGGATCGGGCAGTCCAGGGTGGCGCAATGCTGCTTGTTGTCAGCAAAGCCACAGCAGCTTGTACAGATCTGCAAGCAGATGTCAAAGACGGAGAGAAAAAATCCAATCATTGTAAAGACGCATAGGAGTGGGCTCTCATGGGGAACTTGATAGCGTTAGGATGTTTATCCAATTACAGGTGTAGTCAGTCACCAATATTAGCCTTCAGGTTCATGACCAACAGGCTATACGTAATGCCTTGCACTTTTCCCTCTCCAAGAGACTAGGGGATGTTCCTGGATAGGCCTACAGGTTCGCTGTGTGCAGACTTGGACACAAATTGATGGTATTTTCAACAAGTCTGGTGTCCGGGAAATATGGCCTTGTGCACACAGAAACTGACGACCTATACCCTTAATAGAAGCACTAAAGGAAGGGTTTCCTTTCCTTTCAAAAAGTAAAATTTCATTTGGGAAGTGAAAACAATCAGGCCACAATGAATGGGTTTGTAAAAAAAGGAAAGAAATCACATTGAAATAACTTTGGTCTTACCTTGTTTATTTGTGCCCTGGCTCTATCCCAATCCTGGACCCTCTTCATCAATGAGGTGACCGTTGTCTGGGGGCTTGACCGGCATACCTCACAGAGGCCAGACTGGGTCAAGCGATCGCATACTGCACAGTTCAGGCTGCAGAAGTACTGGGAGATGGTGCCCTGCATGAGGAAGAGCATGGTGAAAATATGATCATCGATCCTTTCTGTACCATAGACAGCAAAATCCATCCAAGAATATTTAAGTGCTACAATTGGCCTGGATGGAAATACTGTACTGTCTTAATGGAGAATCAGGTACAGAAACATTGATCAGAAGACATTTCAACTCATCTCAAACTTTATCTGAAGTTCAATCTCACCTTCCTTGCATGACTGAATTCTTGGCCCTACTGGGGACAGTGTTAACATGGACAACCCTTGACAGTTTTTCACAAGATTCCACTGTATCAACACTGACAGCAATGAAACTAAAGATCTTTGCCTTCATTATGACCTTAACAGCAACCAAACAGCAACCAAACAGCAACTTAACAGATGATTTTTAGGATCATCTACCTATAAGTTTTTGTAACTTTTTTGATGATCCAACCACTGTGTAATTTCCTTTAGTGTATTTTCCATTTTAGTGGTTTGTCTATGTTTGCAAGAAACTATTGTATTCTTTGCCTTTGTATGTTTTTATGAAAGTGGTGAATAAATTCAATTCAATTCAATCCAAACTTGGATAATCTAATCCCAAATCTCACCTTCCTGGCATTAGCTGAACCTTTAGCCTTGCTGGGGACGGTGTTGACATGGACGACCTTTGGCAGCTCTTGGTACCACTCCAACGTGTCTACAGCCATCATACCAAACACCCTGTTCAACGCCGGGATGATCTGCCTGGTGATGTAGTACGGGGCATTGAGGTTGTAGGAGGGGTCCTGGAGATAGTCTTGAGGGGTACGGACCAGCTGGATGAGGGGTAGGCCAGGGCTACCGTGCACCACCACGTAGGGGACCCGCTCGCTCACTCTGGGCTCCGACCGACGGTCCACAGCAAGTTTCCGTCTGAGGAAAAGGGACGAAGGATGGAGGAGTTTTTAAAAGAGCTTCTGATAAAATCAATTACCGCACAAAGTGACAGTCCACAAATATCCATGCAAGGAAGTATCTTCACAGAGATAATTCCTGGCGTTCTGTTTTTTCATGTTTTCGTTAGCTGATGAATCTTATTTAGGGACCAACAAATTTATGGGTGCAAATTATTTTTCAAGCATTTGGATTAAAGCCGAAATGAGCACTACGCCATGGGATAAAATGATACCCCAAATTCATTGGCTTTCAATACATCTCAATTTGATTGATATGGATACAAAATAATTGTTCCGGCAAACATGACTGTCATTGGTGATCTTATCACTATCTGAGATAAAAACCAAAGTTTACTCGCTCATGAGCTCTAAATGTCTATCAACAATTTGACGGAGCTCTGTAAAACTAATATCCTGATAATCTTTTCTAGATAAGATTCTTAATAAACTTTAATGAAACTCCACTGTATCTAACTTACTTGGCGATCTCCAATGCTGGCACACAGGAGGTTGGTTTATAGTACTGTCTTCCCCTGTACTCTTTGGCAAAGATGAGATCTTGTAGACCAATCTGACCTGCGTTGAGCTTCTGGAACTGCTGCTGTACGTAACGTTTGACCTTTGACACGTCCTTGGTCTCGAAAAGGGTTTTGAGCGACCGCTCTAAGATCTGGCAGAGAAAAAGCAATCGTGGGTTTGTGTTATGTAATGCCATGGAAATCATACTTTTTTGTTGAATTTTTGTTTAACTTCACTACCCCAGCAACCACTATCATTTGTAACAACTGCACCACGGTACAATGGACATCAACATCTGTCAACAACTGCTCTGCAATCAATACCCTACATGAACCAAATTTTCTAATTTCAACCCTGGACCAAACATCATCCATGTATGTAACTGTAACCCGAGCCTAAAACCCATGATATTGCAAGCCTCACCCAGTCTCTATATCATTGACAAATTAAGGTCTGGAAAAAATGTTGCTGGAGTATATATGTCAGAGCACCTCACCATTGCCACTTTCCAAAGTGAGTAAGTTTGCTTCTTTGTCGTTGAAACAACGAATGAGCTATAATTGATATCAACACAGTCATAGCCATATTACTCCCCCCCCCCCCCTTTCAAATCACAATCTCCAAATACATACCATTGTCACCATGTAATCTGTCATCACTAACCTCAACCTTATCACCACTATCATCTTCACCATCACTATCATCGTCATCATCATCATCATCACCATCACCATCACCATTGTCATCATCACCATCACTACCACCATACCAATCAACCCGCATTAAATCTTACCTTTGCAACTGCGGGGCAGGAGTCTCTCCTCACCGTCTCTATTCCTTTGGCGTCAAACTCTGGTTCTTTCTGATCTGGTGACTCGTACTTGTATCCGACATACCTCTTCTTGGCTTGAAGCACACAAGGTTTGTACACCTACATAATAATAATAATAATATTAATTACATTTATAGGGCGCTTAATACAGGCGTTTCTAAGCGCACAGGTGGTACTGTCTAACTCAGTATGATTATTCAACATGTTCAATAGCTAAAAAGCAACAAAATAAAATAAAAAATTTACTAATACAATACAATTCATTTGAATGGAATTAACTGCTTGTGTACGCCTCCAGTATATAATAACTGATTTAAAAGGTGGGTTTTGAATGATTCAATGGATGGGGTATTTTGGATATGGGTTGGGAGTTTGTTCCAGAGGGTGGGGGCAATCGATTAAAGACACGGTCACCATAACAGGTTTTTTGTACGTGGGCCGGGAATTAATTGCACTGAGGAAGATAAACGGAGGGATCTGGCAGAAGAGGAGGATCCAGAGCTGCCAACCTTGTGCGACCAAAAAAAGGAATCATGATGGCAAAAAAAAGGAATTTCAAGCAAAAAAAAGGAATTCATTAAAACAAAACTTACAACCACGCGCGACACAATTCCAATGCTTCTTTTTGAGAATACTTTTCTCTTCAAGTATGTTTCAACCTTAGTTTTCTATTGAATTTGTGATCAAAATAACATATTAGGGCAGTTGTTTGACGTGCGGTATGTAAAAAAAATTATTAAAAAATTATTTTAAAAAAAAATTTATAAAAAAAAAAAAAAAAATTAAAATAATAAAAAAAAAAAAAGTATTTTGTGAAAAAAAAACGTAATTGGGATTAAAAAACGGAATAATTACAGGAAAAACGGAATGGTTGGCAGCTCTGAGGATCGAAGCGAGACTAGGTCATGAAGATATTTTGTATGAAAGAAGTAGGATCTTGAAAGTAATGCAAGAATGGATCATATATATATATGGAGCATAATCAGAGGTGAAGATACCACATCATCAATACGTTCAATCTATCGTAATACAGTCAAACTTGCTTCAGCGACCACCTGTATAGAAAGACCACCTGTCTATAGTGACCTCATTCCCTTGAGTACAGTTTCCCATTGAAACCTGTATCAAAGGAACCCTTTATACATAAGGACCATCTGCTCTTAAAGTCTGCTTTTCTTGTCTCCCTTGAGCGGTCTTTATATACAGGTTTCACTGCACAACAGAGCAAGAGTATGCATGTAATTAAAAAATAAATTGTAATCATGGAATTAAAAATTAGATAATTTCTTTCGATGTTTGAGTTTAACCTCCAACATTAATTTCCTAACATGAAACAAAACACTCTTTAAATATTCAAGCACCTTTATCATGATGGCAATATACGAGAATATATAGACTGACAAACGGTCAAAGTAGAAGTCTAATTTCCTTGGCAACCTTGACAGAAACTTGAAATGGGGTTTTGCCACAATATATTTAATCACTTTAAAGAGAAGGTCGAATTCTGGGAAGAGGTGAAAAATCATTTGTGAGCGTCCTCATTTCATTATGCAGTTGTGGAAGACCATCAGATAAAAAATGTTCCCTGAAAAGCATGGCTCTTCAAATGCCTTAATATTCTACATATGGCATGTAAAATCATAAAAATCGGGACAGAATTTTATGCCACATGTTTGTGCAGTCCCATATACATCTTTCTGTGTACAGTGCTTGTAACTTTACCAAGACTAGGCCAAATTTCTTATCATTTTGGTGATTCCAGAACCTTGCAGTACACAGCAATCGCATAATCAGAAATCAACTTTATCTTTAAGTACGACACCTCTAATATGAAGATTATGATGATATACATGATATTACAAGCGCGAAACTAACCTTCTCAAGCTTGAGTTTCACAGGTTTAGGGTTCTCCGCAGAAACGGCTGCAACGATCTCTCTCCCAATCTCAAAGGCTCTCGCTTTGGTTGCGCCCTTCACCAGCACAAACAAACTGATTCACATAACAAAAGATAATTGACATAAGAGAAAGAAAGAAATTTTAGTTTCAAATTTACAGACTCTATAATGCAATAACAGAATCATGAATACCGGTAATCATATTCATAAACAGTGTCAAATTTAACATGAAATTCAAGAAAAATACCTAAACATTACTATTTTGGGCAATTTAAGTTTTTCAAGGTCTTTTGAAAACACATAAAACATTAATGCGAAAGCCTTATGACCTATAATTAAATAGCGAAGGAGAGAAATCTTTGACTGATGACATGCTGAAAATTTACAAAGATTGATAGAAAGAGGAGATGAAAAGGAGAGATGGAGGAAGAAAGGGAGAGAGGGAGAGAGGGAGAGAGGGAGAGAGGGAAAGAGGGAGAGAGGGAGAAAGATAGACAGAAAGATAGACAGATACTGCAAGAAGAGAGAGAGAGAGAGAGAGATGGAAAGATATATAATGGTTTAAGTATCACCTGTCTGTGTCTCCATAAACCACTCTAGCGTCCCACTTAGCAGTGGTTTCAACCATCTTGATAGCCCTCTCTAGCGTCTCTCGCCCCTTCCTCACTACACTGTCACCAACCTGGAAATGAACATGAAGATGAAGAGATCTTTATCTTTATCTCATATAAAGTCATTGAAAATATTTGTTGCTAATTTTACCATCGTTATCTAATAACTGATTTTACCGAACTTTCACAATAATATTTGTGTAATAAATTTGTGTATCATATTGCTGATTATTACTGTAATCCTCTTCACTGCACCACCATCAATCAAGATCTTCATCATCATCATCATCATCATCATCATCATCACCACCACCACCACCATCATCATCATCATCATCATCACCATCATCATCACCATCACTTTCATCATCATCATCATCATCATCACCATCATCATCATCACCATCATCATCACCACCATTACATGAAAACTCATTTTCTTCTCAATCACCCTCTTATTTCCGGAGTTAATTCTCTAAATCTTGGTGCAAGACCCACTTACCTCAATACAAGGCATTCGTCCCGAGAAGTTAGCCGACGTGTAGCCATACGTCACGTTTGCTATCAGCTTCAGCCCCAGCTGCCTGTTATCCAGCATCCTCTCCAACACCTGGCAATAAAATCAAAACATCGCCACTGAAACGTTATCCACAAAAACTACCTGATGGAAAGGGGCATGCTAGTTTGATATCGAATCCCCTT
Source organism: Strongylocentrotus droebachiensis (assembly GCA_035222895.1). NCBI lineage: Eukaryota > Metazoa > Echinodermata > Echinoidea > Camarodonta > Strongylocentrotidae > Strongylocentrotus > Strongylocentrotus droebachiensis. The sequence goes on along the minus strand of JAVYIG010006316.1, from coordinate 77,165 downwards.
AATAGGCATTTGACGACACTTTTTCTTTGTAAATCTGGGCCCTGTCTTACAAAGAGTTGATATCAATCGCAACTTATTTGCAATTGATAGCAATCTCAAATATGTAAATAAGAGATAGGAGACTACAAACTTGCGATTGATTGGAGGACTTACGATCAATTTGGATCAATCGTAACTCTTTGTAAGACGGGGCCCAGATTTCTATATCCTGATTTGCTGGGGCACCATTCTGAAAGTTAGTCACTATCTACAGTACACCTACCAGGGATCGGGAGCATCTCGCCCCCACCCTCACTTCCACATGCCTGGATCTACATCTGCTCTGTAAATACAGTGGAACCTCATTATAACGAGGTCCTTGAGACCATGAAAATTACCTTGTTATATCAGGAATCTTGTTATATCAGGGTAAAAAACAAAAAAGATAAAACAAACTGGGACTAGTAAAATCACCATGTTAAAACAGATACCTCATTGTATCAGACCTCTGTATAATAAGGTTCTACTGTATTCATCTTTATATCAACATAACTGTGAAACAGTATCTTTTTTTTCTTCAAGTGCTCTGTAAAGCTCTATTTGATCAGACTTACCTTGTCTCCTCTGTGATCTTTAAGCGCTTTCTTCACCATGATCCTTGTATTAAGAATCTGATCCAACATCCTGTAAAAGAGAACATCAAACAGACCTCTAAAACACCCACATTTACAACGATTAAATACACAGTTAACAACAAAATTTGTCACAGCCCTTGTAAATTAGATGTTTTTTGTGTTTTTCAGAACGGTAGAGCAGTGGTCTCATAACAATAGAATGGCTAAAATTTCTTGAATGTGTACCACAACAGCAGGTTTTTTTTACTTAATCATTCAAGAGATACAAAGTATGATCACTTCACTCTTTTTTCAAAGCCCATGGCATCAAAGTAGGCCCCAAACTGTACGCTACCAAAAACCAACAATTGTACAGAATCGTGCAGACTGAAATTAGCAAATATTCATAGTGTAATTTTATACTAAAACAAAGAATTACAGACCTTAAAATTTGACTTCCATCCATCAATATGTCATGCCTGTCCGGCGTCCGCATAGTAACTACACAAGAGGGGTGTTTCACAAAGACTAAGATTGATTTTAAGTTGGAATTAACTATGGCAGGCCGTTCATGCCACTGTTTTCTCTCACTATTTACTGGCATTGGTCTCTCAAGGGACGTACAAATCACAGTCACATATCTACATAATTTACCTTTTTGATAGTTCATTATTGAAGGAAAAAATGTTATGTACAAATCATTATGGTGAGGGTGAACCATGGCATGAGCGGCCTGCCATAGTTAAGTCCAACTTTAAGTCGATCTTAGTCTTTGTGAAACACCCCTCTGGTCCACAAAGTAACCGCACAAAGTGTCATTGTTTCTCCTAAACCGGAAACCTCTATTTTACATCCTATCTGAGGGACATAGACCCACTCACCTGGGAAGGACACCGTTCCTGATGCTGTGTTTCACAAAGGCTATACCGTTAGGGGCTATGTGGACACCACCCGAGGCCAGGAGCTGGTCCAGTTGCTTAGGAGGGATCGAGAGAGTGCGACAACCCAAAACATACTCACCGCCTCTGTAATTATAAGAGAATCAAAGAGAAGGGAAAAAGAGTCAGACTTGCTTCAGTGACCACATGTAGAGGAAGAAAACATATTAGTTTCCCTTTAGTTCGTATTTCCTATTGAAACAATTCAGCATCAAAAACACATGTACATGTATTTATTGTACTGCCTTACGACGGCTACACTGTTTGTCCTTAGTTGAATCAAAACAAGACCAACTCCAGATTGACAACAGACCGAAAGGAAATATTACATCTACGGTCATTTTAGAGTTGGTCTGAAGTCGGTTTTGCGGTGTGACTGAGGTACTAGGGACTACTCTATGTGGACACTGACCAAGCCCAGGAGCAGGTCCAACTGTTTAGGGAGGATGGAGAGTGAGAGACAAGAACAAACTCACCTTCTCCATAATGATGATGAAATTATTAAACATTCAATAGCTCAACACATCACCTATTAAAATGTATTGAGGTTGTCTCAGATTCATTCATCACTATTTTCAAATAATTCTGAAAAATTTGGTTAATTAATATAATACAGCACACAATATAAAGACAACTATGAATAAGCATACTGGGCAAGATGTTCCACACGGCCGAGACATGTGGAGAAGCAATAGTTGTATGCGATCATCATGGACGGGTAGAGGGACGCGAAGTCGAGCACGATGACGGGATCCTCGTAGAATCTCGACTCTGGCTCCATAACGAGGGGGATGCACTCCGGTGCTTTCGACCGGGACCTCTGCTGGACACTGGGCGATACCGCGATGTAATTCCCGCCCTTAGCCTGCCGTAACATCATGGACTCGACTCGATACTGTGAGGTGAAGAAACAAGCATATGGTTTGTAATTGAATTATTTAAAAGTGATCCCTACTACTCTAAATTCATTAGATTATAAAAGCCATAGATACATGTACAATTGGTTTACATCAAGGTCCCTGAATTGAAACCGAGTTGATGCACTGCAGCCTTACCTAAGGCATTAATCTTGAGTTACCAAGTCCCTTGGACAGGACATACAGCCACGGTTCCACTGTATGTTAATTACTCACATGTACTTGCTTTCTTAGCAGACAGGTAAAATAAAGTCAGCATCGTCTTCACTTCTCGTAATGAAACAGTTCTTCATGAAAATCTATCTGATTTATTCCTGAATTATTGATCATGTTATATTCAAAGTACGGTTTAAATCACCATAATGTGGAGAAGATTGTGAATACTTCGAAAAGTGACAGTTTCTCACATACACTTAGAAATTTGTTACCTGAACCTAAAATATTTACTCATGGGACAAAATATTTTCCCTACAGTTTGATATGCCTATATACCTTATCTTTCTTTGCTCAAGCTCCTTTTTGGCAAATACTGTTTGCAACTACCAAAAGTCTACTGGTCAAAAGCAAAAAATAATATCAAACTGATTGATGCATTTATGATGACGATAATTACGATCATACCTGAGAACCTCTTGATAGCACAGAGTAGAACTCGATACCAAAGAGCCTGGCTAGCTCACTCGTCCTTCCGATCAGATCTAGTTTCTTGATAAGTTGGATGTTCCCTTTCACTCTGTCAGCATAGTACTCAATTGTCCTCCACCTAATGTGAGATTTTGAATAAATGGAATTGTTTCAGAGTGCAGTATTGGCAAATGAACATGTTGGATTAGAACACCATTAAACATTACTTCCTTTACACATGCATTCACTTTCTTGTATATATATTGTTGCCAAGTTCATAGAATTTTTTCTTTTCTTCTAAATTTCAAAACACTGTGATTTACATATCATGCATTTGACTTAATTCACTTATATCATTTTGATCAAAAAACCTGTAAAATCACTTCTAGGAACTTTGTAATTCATTATTTATTCCAATTTTGGCAATCTTCTAATTCCCCTAATATCAAGTTAATCATGACCATCCGATCAAATGTCTTAGAAAGACAGAAGATAGATCTATAAATAAAAGACCTAATTTTAATTGAATTCTATTCAAATCAATTCTGTTTTATTGACAATGTAAAACATAGGAAAAGTTTTAAGACTCACAGTGTCACATTTAGGATTACAGAAATATGAAGCAAGACAAAAAAAATGCAATGCATACTGGAAGGTTGAATACGATATCTAACTCAGTATATCAGAGACTTGTTCTAAAGTGAATTTTTTTTCTTCAAAAACTACCTCCACAATAGAAAGCATGAAGATGCACATTCTTCTATAAAGACCATTGCATGTGGCGTGCCCCAAGGTTCTATTTTAAGTCCATTACTTTATAGTGCATATGTTAATGAACTATTATAGGAAATCCAATAAAATCCATACCTGTAGCACGCAGTGATGTGGTCAAACCAATCGGTCAAGGAGCGGAACGTAAAGAGAGGGAGCCGCTGATGAAGGACATGGTATGCCACATTCTCAAAGGTGTAGATATTGAGAGTCACCTGTAAAGGCAAATGGAGATGGAATTGTGTTTTTTTCAATAAAAACAGTTTATGTTTAATCCAATTTGGTACTTGGTTGGGTAATCCCTTTGGCAGCTCACCCAGGAAGCTATACTGGGATGGTAGGTGAGGCGAGTAACTACAAGGAGTGTCATGAAGTGCTGGAATATTAGTGTATTATGCATGATTATCTATCCTAAACAATATGAAAGCATGTTCAATTTTAATGCAATTATTTTCACAGAACTATTAAAATCTGGACAGAGACAAGGGCACATCTGTCTGAAAAATGAAAGATGAGACATCATTATTTGGTACAAAACTGTACATTATCTGTACTCATATTTGGAGTTTTAGTGCACTTCAAGAGGAATACTTCATAATGGGACATTGCTAACTGTACTACAATATTCCTCCAAATGAGAATAAAAAAGATGGTAATATTCATATGTAATTTCTCACCTTAACAAAGCTCAACCTTCTCTCTATTTTTTTAAACGAAAAGAAAAAATGGGGGAAGGGACGGCATAAGTAAGAATACAATCAGGGATGGAGAGTGTTTCACAAAGACTAAGATCAACTTTTAGTTGGACTTTTTTTTATTTTTTATTTTTTAAAACTTAACTATGGCCATACATGCCACTGGTTGCTCTCACCATTGGTCTCTCAATTATGATCTTTAGATAATATATTTTCCTTTAATAATGAATTATACAAAATGAAATCTTGTAGATTTGTGACCATGATTGTGTACGTTCCTTGAGAGACCAATGCCAGTAAATGGTGTGAGCAAACAGTGGCATTAACGGCCTGCCATAATTAAGTCCAACTTAAATTTGATCTTAGTCTTTTTGAAACACCCCCCTGGAGAGGTATTCCATTAACGGCCTGCCATAATTAAGTCCAACTTAAATTTGATCTTAGTCTTTTTGAAACACCCCCCTGGAGGGGTATTCCATTAACGGCCTGCCATAATTAAGTCCAACTTAAATTTGATCTTAGTCTTTTTGAAACACCCCCCTGGAGGGGTATTCCATTAACGGCCTGCCATAATTAAGTCCAACTTAAATTTGATCTTAGTCTTTTTGAAACACCCCCCTGGAGGGGTATTCCACATACCTCATGCTTGATGATCCTCCATAGATTAAGGACAACCCTTCCAGCCACTGTGATCTCTGACATGTGGTCTGCACCGTACGCATCTTTGTCTGCAGAAAAGTGACTCTCACGCTTATCATCTGAAGGAACAGACACAATAAAAAAGGCTCGTACTCGGTAACGTTTCATTTCTGATTGTTAGGTACTACAGTCAAACCTGCTTTAGTGACTACCTGTCTACAAAGGCCACCTGTCTACAAAGACCACATTTGTTGTTTTCCTTGAAAATGGTTTCTCATTGAAACATGTACTAAAGGAACCTGTCTACAAGACCACTTTTTGTGTTTCCCTTGGGCGGTCGCTATAGACAGGTTTGACTGTAGTTAAATGAAACAGCCAAAGGATGAAAGTTTGAACGTCTATGGTTCACCTTCCTGAGACATGTTCTCGCAAAGTGAAAAGTAGCTTCAAGAATTTTGACCACCAAATGGAAAATTTAAATCTTTTGATTAATAATACACTTTCTGATAGAATTCAAACATATTAAAATACTAGAATTCCGGCTTCTTACATTATCAACTGTTGATTTATGCTTCATACCGAATCCAAGCAACCCTATGCTTTACATTGTCTTATCCGCATGCATTTGACAAGAGTCATTCATCCTTCCATGTCAAATCCACGTGGATGAACAGCTTGAGAAAAGTAAACAAGGAATTAGATCCTAAGTACACTTGATTTTATACACTTTTAACAGAGTGTAATCTAGGCTATCTAATATAACAGATAGTTACTGGAAGGGATGTACATGTAATATGAATCCTTTGGACCGCAAGTGAGTTTCCCCTCCACGATAGGCACTTTGGGAAAAAATAACCCCAGAGCTGCCAACCTCCAGAACAGAAAATCAGTAATCACAAGGCTCAAAATCAGTAATTTTGGGTATAAATCAGTAATTTCCTATGCGGCGCTATGACTCTTATAAAAACGGCACGCCAACATTGCACAGACACATGATTATCTGAAATTTTTGGTGATTTTACTCACACAAAGTTGTTAAATAATGAGTTTTTTTTTTTTTTTTTTAAATCCGTAATTTTAAACAACATTCCGTAATGGTCGTTAATTTCCGTACCAATTACAGGAAATCCGTACTAGTTGGCAGCTCTGTAACCCCCATCGGCTGTCCAAAGAATGTGACATTACACACCCTACCATTCAATATCTGAATGCTCTTGGTTAATAAGCCCAAGAAAAGCCCATTATATCGCAAGTACCCTTAATTTTTTTTTTATACACTTTTTGATTTAAGAGAGTGTAATCTAGGCTGTCTAAAGAATGTTATATCACACATCCTACCAGCCAATATCAGTAAACTTTTGGATACTAGGCCCAAGAAAACTTGGGTGTGAGCCTATAAAATAAGATGTGTGTTGAAGCCGAGAACGCAGGTTCGAAAATGAGTCACATCTTTTTGGATGGTGACGTTAAAGGTCGGTCCCCAGACGTAAATAATCATATCTGATTGATACACGTCTGTAAAAACCAATACACACACATACAAACACAGCAGCACACATCTTGAAGGCATGACTGACCTGGTAATCTTGAGATTAGTTGACAGAGCTGTACCTCAAGGAACGCTGCTCTCTGGAAGAGGTAACCCCACGAAAGCTGCTGAATCTCAAACCCTGCCAACATGTCAGGATCATGTCTGAAAGAATACAAGGAGAAAGGGTATTATTTCTTCTTTAGTATCTGTTTATTTATTTTATTTCTGCATGGTTCAACAGTTTACATAGTATGATCATGACCTTCACGGTAGTAAATACTAGATTACGATCAATATACATGAGCAATTGTGAATAATGCAGAAGCATACAGAGGTACATGTATGACAATATATGAGAGATTGCCACATTTATCATCTAACAATATATATTTTTAAATGGTAGAAGAAGAAGAGGAGGAGGAGGAGGAGGAGGAGGAGGAGAATGAAGGAGGAGGAAGAGGAAGAGGAAGAAAAGGAGGAGGAGGAAGAAGAAGAGAAAGAGGAAGAGGAAGAGGAAGAGGAAGAAGAAGAAGAAGAAACCCAAACTGTTCAAATTCCGACTGTCCTGCGATACTGGTCAATGTTTCAGAAAACCATCATGACCAACAATACAGGTATTTTGGTGAGGGTATTATTTATTCTTTTTGTCTATTTCTGCACCATCACCTGCTGTCACAACACATCCCATGTCAGTTCAGCTTGGAAAAGCTGCTTCCAAGGTTTTATCTCATCATTGATCAAGGTTCAAGGTTAGACTGTTCAATGATACCGGGCATTGTTTCAAGAAACCATAATTACTATTAAACAATACATCTATTTTGGTAACTTTTGTTTCCATTAAATCCTGGAATGAAAGGAAATCAATCAGTCTTATCCATATTTCATGGGGTAAATTTGCTTGTTAATCTATGGCTATGTTTATAGTTCCTTCTTTCATTCTATTTTATAAAATGGCTCTAGTTTTTTAAGCATCGTGATTGGTCAATACGCGTCACATGGCATTGACAAATTTTTGATGCAAGCACGATTTTGCAGAAATGAGTGCAGAAAAAGCGCAGTAAAAAGTTATATTGCACGGTGCGTACGCGTGACCATGGAGATCCAGTGCGCGCGCGTACGTGTAGTACGCGCTCCCTCGAGTGCATTGCAATTATTGTAGGCTACGCGTAGCTAATATTGTACGCTCCACCATGATCCCCAGCGCATGTATGCAGCGTACGCGTAGCTTAGCTAGCTAGAGCGGGGTATTATTAGAAAGCAAATTTTTGTTTTACTTTTGCCTTGGATTTAGACCCGTTTTGACTTTTGGATTTTATAATGAAGCCAGGAATTTCAGCTGTCTGATGTAGACTCGTCTCTAGACACCCTATGCATTTTATTTTTAATCAAACAATGAATCCTGTGGACTTTTTGGTAAGCCTGCAAGGTCTTAGACCCTCATTTTATTTCTAGAACCAACATAACTCTAGATCTAACGTTAGATCGAACTCTCGTAGGCCTATACCGGTACTTAAGATCTAAACTTTTGTTTGTTGCTGTTTGTGTCGCTATTTTATAAAACAAATAACGCACTTGACCCTGTTGTGCGAAACGTAAATGCAGTGTTCGCTCGGTTTCTTCAGATGGTTCGCACTGTCAACTCGCCGCAAGCGGCTCGTTGCACAGAGCGGCACCAATCTAAAGAAACCTCGCGCGTACTGCATTCACCGCTATTGCACTCTGGGACGTGCGTTATTTGTATAATAACAACTTCTTATTTCAAATTTTGCTTCCATTAGTTTCTCATTCATTTTCTTTCCTTTTATTTCCCTTCATTATCTTCAAAGAGTGTGCTAAATAATATTGCTGTTTTACAATATATTCCAACCCCTTCAGTGCTGTAGACAATATTCAATTGCACAAATTGGGATAACATCGAATTGACTGCGCATGCGCGACGGGATCTCATGTAATTTCGAACGACGAAATATGAAATAAAATAGTTGGTTTCTTCCTCAAATTCAAGGCAGATTCCTAAATTGTAGATGTAGATGGTAGTTTTTAGCTCGAAATCTTACCTCCTAACAAGTTTGACAAACTCCTCAAACATCTCCTTCTCTTCCTCCACATACGTGACCTCTATCCCCATGACCCCTGACCTGGCCATCCAATCCCGCTGGGTCACCACATTCAGGTCGGTCACGTTTCCTCCATCGCCCTTTGACCCCTTCTTTGAGAGGTCAACCATAATAACCCCAACCCTGCTGTGACCCTCATCATCGACATCCTTGCTTGCATCTGCCGAAGCTTTGGAGTCATCGGCATTGCCACGGTGATGGTTACCGGGTGGGGTTCTGTTGTCGGGGCCGTCTGTATGGATGCAGTAGAATATGGCTCGTATGGGGTCAAATTCAGGGTCGGGATGGTAGTCCCGTCTTGTACGAGCATGGACTTCAAGACTCATGGTGGTCAGGTGCTGAACCTGTTCAAACAACAAATGAAATAATTCTCACTAGCTCAGCTTATCTACCGAAAGAGGATTAACAGTCGATGCATTTACACAGGGTAGCTACTACTGTGGTCGAGTGGATACGTCGCCGGACTGTCGATCACAAGGTCCGCGGTTCGAGTCCCACCGCTGCACTAATGTCCTTTGGCAAGACATTGATCTACATTTGCCACACTCCACCCAGGTGAAGTAAATGGGTACCTGGTAGGAATTTATTCCTTGAAACGCAGCGCGCGTAACAGCTGCACTGCTAAAGCCAGGGTAATTATGCTGCATTTTTGTAGAGCGCTTAGAGACTTCTGACAAAGTAAGTGTTAGGCGCTATATAAGCACTGTAATTATTATAAAAACATATTCTATTGAGCTAAATATAATAAAATACATGAAATAGTAAATACATGTAGTACATTTACATATAGCAATTCAATAACAAATAAAAACAAGAACTTGACTTAATGCATTGAAAAGGTTAAAGTTAGCAGCAATTATCATATTGAATTCAATTGGATTTATTTTTTACAAGATTGAATAATACCATAAGAGAAAATAATAGAGGGGAAGAAAATATGAAAATTTGATTTCTTACCACATGGAGAGCTTTTGCATCTTGAACATTTCCCTGGCTGACTTTGAAGCCATAGGTATTCTTTGGGGTCGGTCCCTCAATCTGAGAGGTCAGAGAGCGTTTCTTCCGTAATGCAGCGTCCGGAGTGACCTGTGACGGACGAAAGCATACCGTGCAATGATTGCTTGAAAGAGTTTATATTAAGACATTCACTCCATCAGAGTCCATAGACATAGTACATGTATGTAGATATGTCTATCTATATGCCTACCTATCAAATACTATCAATATACTACCAGACTCTCCTTCTCTCTTTAATTCTCTCTCTCTCTCTCTCTGTGTCTCTCTCTCTCTCTCCCTCCCTCCCTGTATTTGATGTCTAAAGTATCTTTTTAAAATTAGGTCTAAATTTTACCAATGCATTGTAATTTTTACCATGCAATTACGATTTTACTAACAGGCAATATTCCTTGACATTTTCACTCTACTGGGTTTCACCATTGACTTTGTTTCAAATATTGCAGTCAATATTGAACCTGATATGTATCGATTCCATTTTACAATCAGAAACTTCCAATTTTGAGCAGACTATCATGCCCTTTCCTGATTCACAAAAGGATACAATAATTATAACACTGACTCGCTTATCTTTCAGGATATATAATTATACATTGCCCTTACTAAAATCATTTTAACCTTGTCTTTCGACGTGGTCAATTTGATTTCAGTATGGGCAATATTTCCTGGTATTTCCCTCAAGGCTAGTTAATAATACATAAATATATACTGCATACAATTCTTATAATTCTTCTCCCTTTCTTTTCATGGTAGGAGCATTCAATAAGAAAAAAGGGGAAAGAAAATTAAGTAGAGATGCAACACATAGGATACAGACAGAAAATGGATAATCTGAGATAATGTACAAAACCGTCAAGCAACAGTTTGAAGGAAAAAAGATGGAAAAGTGAAAAATGTGAGAGATGAAATAATTTGTTTAACAGAGAGACAAAATGGAAGTGAATTGTTATTTGAATAATTCAACAAGTTGTACAGATTTTACAATCCACAATGTTTACCTGTGCAGGAGTGCATGGAAGGGAAGGGTGCTTCATCTTGGTGAGGTCCATGAGGGGTGTAGGCTTCTGCATGGCAATGGGAGTCACTCCAGGTTGTTCCTGTGACATCATAGCAGTCCTTGACATTGTGCGGAGTGGGGTGCTTGACAGAGGAGGGGTACAACCCTGCGCCCCTCTAGGAATCCCAGCCACGGGAGTACTCATACTGGAACCTTTGTGGGGTCTAGTTTTCTGCTTGCCTCCAGGAGTTCTGGCTGGATTGTTGGAGTTGGTAGCTGTAGAGGGGTCATTGGGGCAATCCCTTGTTGCAGGTTGTCCCTGAGCAGGGATGCCATTGCTGCTACCACAAGGTGTGGCTGATACACGCAGGGATGACGTTGGAGGTTTACTCTCTTTAGCAGCATGTGTTGTTTGAGTTGCTTGTAGAGGCTGCTGCCTAGGAGTTGCAGGATTTTGCTGGGTCGACGACTGTAACGGGTAAGCACCTGGTTGCAAGGGTAGAGCGCCTTGTGGCGGGATTGCATTTTGCTGGCCACTGAGTGGGAGCTGTGGTGCATTGTTGTGACCATCACTCTCCATGTTTGTCTGCTGTCCTTGCGGCGTTGTATAGTGGTTGTTCTGATGGCCGGGCAGGTTGCCATTGTGTTGTTGTGGCAAGAAAGGCGTGGTATGTCCTGGCGAGGAAGGTGGCAGTGGCACAGCTTGTTGCACATGTTCATGATTCTGCCTGTACCCTGGAGGAGGAGCTGGATTATCATGCCTAAAGCCATGTCTCTGGTCTCCTTGCTGTTTGGCATTCAGCCATCCAGCCACAGATCCTCGAGGTGGGGGATACTTGGAAGGCATCCACACAGCATCTCTGTTGTACCCCTGATGAGAAGTGGGATAGCCCTGGGAAGATGATGCCTCTCCTTGTGATTGGACAACTGTCTGCCAATGGTTCAGTCCCATTGTCCCACAGGGGGTTTCAGCAGGCTGCAGTGCTGAGGGAAGCATGGTCTGAACATGTGCTTGGCCAAGGCCCTCCCTGTATGACAATACAAAAATAACAGAAAAACCAATATAAAAATGTGGCAACAGTAAAAGGAATGTCAGCTCTTTTAGTACAGTTGGAAGAACTATTGACTGCTTGATTAAAAAATAAAGTTTGATTTAATAAATACTTTTCATAATTTATACTGAGCCCTTGGTATGGAAGAATCACCCTAAGCAAATGCAGCAAATCATGTCAAAATGTTTTTGAATTAAGACAACAATACCCACATGTCCTTGATCAAAAGCTACAGTTCCTTCCGACACAATGGTCACAATATGAGAACATTTGTACAGTTATATATAAGTACAAGTACCGGTAGGTCTGTATAGATAACAATGATGTGGATAGACTAAAAACATCCTGTTAATAAAACTATAAGTGACAATGTAAGTAAGTTCTGGTCATATGATTGCATTGTGAAAGAAACGTTGTGGAATCGATCAGAAAAGGTTGATCATCTAGCATATAAGTATCGGTGTGTACTGCAAGGTTCTGGAATCATCAAAATGATAAGAACTTTTGCCCAGTCTTGGTTAAGTTACAAGCACTGTACACAGAAAGATGTCTATGGTACTACGCAACAAGTGCACGATATCTATCCGGTCCAGATATAATTATACACCAAATATATCAATTTGTATCATCACGTACATGTATTAGTCAAAACATATTCTTTCACATGATTTGTAATAAGAGCTTCCATTTCATTTTTTGAGCGGGGGGCGTTTCCAAAACTGATCTTTACCTTAAATTCAAAGGACCTACATGTACATGGTGAGTACTCACCTCTGTCTCCCGGCATGATCCTGGGGATTTCCCCAGTATGCACCTTGGTGGTGAACCTCTGGCAATCCATACTCCTGGAGGCTGCTCCTAACCATGGTATCAGTCGGAGGCATAGCCACAGGCCGCCAAATCTTGGGCTTGGCTGCTGGGACTGCGGATCCGTTGCTGTCTTGGAACGGGTGCTGCTGGGGACTGGGCTGATAGGGCACTCTGTAAGCAGCGTGGGTCTGCGATCCTCCAGAGCTGGGTGACTGGTGCTGGTGGTTAGGGGATTGGGATGGAGGGTTGGGGTAGGAGGACTGGGGTGACGGGTACGGAGGTGGGTATCCATGAGGTTGATTGTTACTTGGAGATGGGTAGGGCGGAAGATGCGGGCTGAAGCCCTGACTCTGGTTTGACACCCTATCATTGGTATAGGCTGTTGACTGATTAAGAGAATGGCTGGACATGTCATACATGCTTTGGCTTGCATGCGAAGCATCGTGGTAGTACACGGATTGGTTGGTGGTACTGTTTCCTGGATGGATAACTGGTTCTTTGGAGTGATTTCCTTGACTGGTAATTTGTGTGGGTTGACTGGAATTGAACGGATGCTGAGGAGGGCTGCCACTACTATGTTCAGAGTCTGTTTCCGGAATAGTTGTTGGTTCTTGTGATCCTGGTGTCTGCGAGGTCTTACCCTGGCTATGGACTGCAAATTGAATGGAGCTGGAGTTGCTTGCACTTCTCTCAATACTGCGCGGAGAATGAGCTGTATATGGCGATGATGATCCAGAGTTGGTTATGTCAGAATAATATGGAGGAGGCTTCTGACCCGGAGGAATCTGAGATGAACTGTTACTCACACTTCCCTCAGAATTGGATTGAGAAGCAGCCTGCATTGGGACATTATTTTGAGGTAGAAGTGGGCTACTCTGTGGTACGGAATGTCCTCTAGATTTGCTTGCATTATCTCTTGCCAGTTGCTGACTTTGGCTAGTCATTGCATGATGGTGAACCTGGGCTTCAGTCATACAGTGACCACCATTAACCTTGCTTGTTTGTCTATGTTGATTAGAAACTTGACCGAGTTGAGATGGTATTTGCTTCCCCCTTTCCATCCTATTGACATGGCTGTTGGGAACAGAATTATCAAGTTTGGCAAATTCATCAGAGATGGCGTCCTTCTCTAAATTTCCATGGAGGTGATTAAAGATTCCAGAGACATCTTCCTGGAAATGCTCAAGGGCAAAATCATCATTGTTTGATTTTGTCTCTTGTTGAAGGGACCTTCCTGCAGTTGTGCCACCTAGCATCTTTTCATAGACGCTGAAGTCTGTAATCTGCCCAAGGTTTCTCTCAATAATATCCATTTCATTATCCGAGGTGGGTACAGCAACTGTACCTTCCTCCTTCCCAACATTTTCAACCGGCAAGGGTGCTACTCCATTTTCCTGGTCTATGTACTCATCATCTTCCTCGTATTCCTCTTCGTTATCAGATATCTTGCTCAGTGGAGACCAGCATCTCGGCGGAGAACTAATCTTCTCTGGACGCTGTGGAGAATAGCATGCCAACCGCCACATCACATCTCTAGAATCGTCCTTGCTCAGCTCCGAAATCTCTGGAATGGGGTTCTTTGTGATCTCGTCGTCTGGAGGAGTGATCGGAGGAACAAAGTTCCAAACTTTGTTGTCAGGACCACCCCCATAGATGTCTTGTATCTTAGACTTTACTCTTCTCCTGGGAGTTGCTCCTTTTAATCTTTTGTAGATATCCTTGCCTTGTTTTGCAGCCATTATGGCTTTCAGCTGTTCCTTTCTGGGTGATGATGATGCAGGGCCTTTCCCCCAAGGGGTGCTAATGCCATTCTTGACTCTTTTAGCATCTGTGTTTTCCTCATCTCCCAGACTTCTTTTACTCTTTGCCAGCCGATTGAGGTCTCTGTAGAGGGCATTCCTGACGACTTCCCTCCAGCTTCCCTCATCTAAGCAAAGCTTTCTCAAGATGAGATTAGGATTGAGTTCTTTGCATGCTTTCAACTTTTGCCATGTAGTTTCCCTCATCCTCAAGAATGGCTTAGTGACAGGATCAAATTTTAGTGCGGAAGGCTTTCGACCCTTCTTCACAGGTTTTTCTTCAGGTCCTCTGTCCTTTTTACTTATTTTGCTCCTTTCATCTAGGTTCTTGTCTTTCTTTTTCCGCGCCCTTGGCTCTTTCTTTTGATCCCCTTGGGATGTGGTCTGTTTTGTCCCTTTTTCATCTTTGGACCGCTGTCGTTTTGCTTTTTTATCCTTCATCTCTTTGTCCTCTTTGCTCTTGTCAGAGAGGTTCTCCTTTTTGTCAGTCTTCAAACGATTAGCTTTTTTTCTACGTTCAGTCTTAAATTCTCCTAAGTCCCCATCTTGGATTGATCTGTTATCAGATGCTTGAATCTGTACCAGTTTACCAGAAAGATCTCTTACACCTTTGAGAGGTGATCTTCCAATCTGTTTGGAAGAAGGCACAGGTGACCCTTTGCTTTCCAACTTCCTCAAATCCCTGGGACTTCTTTGACCCATATGTCCCCTACCCACTGTTGATGGACTAGTCAGAATACTATCAAATGACCGGTCTAACAGAGGAGGGTGGGACTGATCTTCAGAGCCAAATTCCATATAGGATGTAGACTTTTCTGGTCTGCTCCTCTTTTGCTTTGGAGATAATTTTGCTTCAGCCTTTGCTGTTGGACGGCTTCTCTTTGCAACTTTCACAGGTTCTCTGTTTGGATGTTTGGCAGGAGATCTGGATGATTTGTCAAGTAGGTTGTTTGTTCTTCTTTGAGCCTTTGGACTTTTTGATGGGCCTTGAATTAATTTATCTGGGGAGCTTCCAGCTGGCATACTTATTCTTCTGACAACATTGGCTGGAATCTTTGGAGATTTCTCACAGGCACTGACAGCTATGCTATTACTTCTCTTTAGGATGTTTGTGGGGGATGTGGATAGTTCCAAAGGAGCTATGACCACTTTGGGCTTAGGTTTAACAGACTCTGCATACTGAAACAAAGGTGCTATCTTATAGCCAATGGCTTTATTGTATACCGAGACAGCTCCTTCCATTGGTTTGTGAGGACTGCGGATAATTCTGTCTGAGATGAATGGTTTATCATTTTGTTGCTGTTGCCTTCTAGGGCTCTTCTTTCCTCCTCTGCCACTTCCATTTTTACCAGGAGATCTGGCCGTTTCCTTGGGTACAGAACTGTCTTTGACAACATCTGGGATATCGGGCGTGTGACGATAGCTTCTCTTTGACCTTATGCCCTTGGCCATCTTCCTACTTGATTTCCCTTCCTCTTCCTTTTCACGAGTGTCCTTGTTTCCAGCATTCCCTCTTCGAAATGATGCATGAGGTTTACTCTCTTTAAAGTCTTCATCTGAAGACACACTCTGAAGTCTTGTAGATTCCAGAGATGTTCTTCTCCTGGGTGAAACAGCTGAATTGGTTCTCCTTACTCTCATAGCACTGCTGTTTGTGGCACTAGAGCTTTGTTGGGGAGAATCCTCTTTCGTTGAGTTTCTCCTCCTTCTTCCACTTGATGGAGGATTGTCAACATCTTCCCCCTTAGAACTGTTCCTTCTTAATCTTGGGGAATTGCTCTTCAATCCACGTCTCTTTCGCCTTGGGCCAGTTGTTGAGGATTTTTCATTTCCTGATGGCTGTCTATGTCTCCTTTTCTTGGTATCCATAGGTCTGGGAGAGGTACCCCTTTGTAGTAACTTTGTGTAATCTTTTGGCTTTAGTGATTCAGCATACTGAAAACAAGGTGCAAGTTTGTATTCAATGGCATTAGAGTACTTCTCTAGTGGCCCCTGCAGAGGTTTCTGAGGACTACGGGACATTGTTTCAGCGCAGAAAGGAACGTCAGCCCTTTCTGATGACTTACGAGGACTCTTACTTCCCATTCTGCCTCTTCCAAGCGAAACAAGCGGTTTGTGCAAACTGTTCTCATGAGAGTTCTCAACTTTTCCTTCACCTTGAAGTATCTGCTTGGTCCGTTTCCCTGCTGATCTAGCAGAATTACTGGCCTTTCTTCTTTGGACCTTACCAGCCTTTTCAAAGACAGGAGAAGCTTCATCGTGTCTTCCATTCATGAGTTTTCTTGGACTTTTTGTACTTCTGGAGGCAAGTGAAAGTCCCTTCTTTTTTCTGGCAGGAGCACGTTTCTTTTTAGGAGATTCTTCCAAGGGCTCTAAGGCATCACAGATATCCCCTAGAGGACCATCGACAGTCATATGAGGTTTCCTGGCAATTCTGTCTGCTGCTAACGGCCTTTCAGAACCCACGTCACTGTCTTGCTTGCGAGGACTCTTTGTGCCTTGTCTGCCACTACCAACAAGTGACTTTGATTTGTCTTTCCTTTCACCTGGTAAACAAAAACAAAGAGTGACATGTAGGATTATGTTCAAGGACTGTTCACCATATATACAAGCTTACCTACATGTTTCTATTGTGTTTAACTGATGTTTCAATATCTATAACAAGTCTTGACAAACAAATGATTACAAATATAGAAGAAAAGCCTCCATGTTAATTATCTGCAGATATGGGTAGAAGGAAAGAAAAAAAGCTGGAAAAACAAAGGCTCGTATATCAAGTATTACAAGGTACAAAAATGTGAGGCGCCCTACTTTTAGAGGTGTTTTACTAAATTTAATGTGAACTAGGTTAAACGCAGAATTTTTTTAAAAGCCTGTCTGCACTAGTTGGCCAGGAGGGATAGACCACCCTGCTGGGCACCGACAGGTGGTTATCTCATCAACTCAGCTCTCAATTAACATAAGAAAAAGAGGATCATAGGGGACCAACGGGCACCGATTAGGCATTATAGAGGGCGCAAGTAGCTACAAGTAGTGCAGTGGGGCTTTAAATGAAACTGACCTTCCCCTGGATTGATGTCCGAGCTTCCATCTAGCTGAGGTATCGGCACATCCCCGCTCTGGCTTGACCTCTGGCTTGACCTCTGAGATGCCTCATCCCCTGCTTCCTCTATCTCACCAATGAGCTCATTCAACCTATGGAGGCAAGCAGACAAGGGGATAGCAAATGAAAGAAAGAGGAATAAATGATAGAAACACAGAGTCGGGCTAACTCAGACCCAGGGACAACTGGAGCCCACTGCATTAACGGTGATTTTTGCAGGTTTTGGGTAAGGTTTAAGGTTAGGGTTAGGGTTACGTTAGGGATAGAGTTTATAGGGTTAGGGTGAAATGACAAAAAATGACAGTTTTTACAGCCGGTCGAGTTATTCCCAGGTCCGAGGTAGCCCGGATCCTAGAAACACTATCATACAATTCTGCTATAGCGGCCACCTGTATCGAAAGATCGCTCATCTATGAAGACCATATTTGTTGTTTTCCTTGAAACAATGATTCTCATTAAAAAAAGTGGTCATTCATCAAGAAGCAATGGTCTATAATGACTACCTTTCTACAAAGACCACTTTTGTGGCTTTCCTCAAGCTTCCCTCAAGTGGCCTTTCTCTTAATAGTGCTCACCTCCATCATGTCATGATGCTCCTGGGCCCCATTTCACGAAAACTTGTCAATAATGACAGTTTTTGTTATAAGCTAGTGAAATCATTGCTTCTGATCGGTTATCAGCACATTTGTCACTGACTTTTGTCATTGGTCATTTAAAAATGGCTTTGAGAAGCGGATCCCTGGTCTTCCAATAGTATTACTCTGGTTATAGCTAAGCGGCCATATATGTGGTGCTCCAGCACAACCTTTAGCGATCAAGAACTGGATGGAGAGTGGCATACATGTATGTAAATGAACGTCTTGCCAAAGGATGCTAGTGCCATGTTGGGATTTGATCCCTCATCCTCTGGACTGCGTTTCAAGTGAATGAACTATTATACCACAAAACATTCAAGACACTATACATTTGCAACATTTAAATGCATTTTTGAAGTTTTACATCACTGCATCTACTGTTGCTTTACACAGAAATAAATGACTGCGTTGTAAGCTAGCAAGGCTTAAATGCGACTTCTAGTTAATATGTCCTTGTTTTTAGAGGATGACCACAAAAAAATGTTCTTGTGTTTTAAGTCTAGCAGGCTAAACTCACTGTGCACTCTGACTGACATCAGCTGGTTGTCTACTTTTTCTGCTCTTATCTTCCTCAGCCTGTTCTTCTTCTTTCTCAAGCTCTTCATCTAAAATAATCCAGGCCTGTGACATCTCCTTCTCCGCCTGGGCCTCAAGTTCAGGACTGTCCTCGTCATCAGAGTCTGATATATCTGATGGTGATAACAAAAAAAAAACAGCACACTTATAGTTATCTTGGATGCTCATCTTTGTCATTATCATCATCATCATCATTATCATCATTATCACAAGTATCATAATTATCATCATCATCATCATCATCATCATCATTATCACAAGTATCATAATTATCATCATCATCATCATCATCATCATCATCATCATCATCATCATCATCGTTACCACCAGTATCATCATTATCATCATCATCATACTTACGGACTGCTATCATTGTTATTGCTATCACTGACCTGCTCTTCAACTACATTTTCCTCCTCCTCCTCCTCCTCATCATCATCCATATCATCATGCCCATTAAATCAATATCAACATCAACATTACCATCTTCATCTTCATCATCAACATCATCATCATTATCGTTATCAATACCAGCTTCATCTTAACCATCATTTTTATCACAGTTATCATCTTACCTTTGAATCGCTTCCATTGTCATTGCAATCACTGACCCGCTCCTGTACTTCATTTTCCTTCTCCACCTCATCATCATCATCATCATCATCATCATCATCATCCTCATCATCATCATCATTATCATCATCATCAATAACACCATACCTATACAACTATCACCAAGATCAACATCACTATGGTCATCATCAATTACATTGTCATCACCGTCAACAACAACATCATCATCATCATCATCATCATCATCATCATCATCATCATCATCATCATCATTATCAGTACCGGTGCTATATAAATATCCATATTATTATTATTATTATTATTATCTTCTACATCATCATCACCACCAACGTCGACATTATTATCAACCTCATCATCATCATAATAACAATAATATATGACATTTTTAAGGTGCTAACTCAACCTGAAAATTAAATGCTCAAGGCGCACATCATCATCATCATCATCTCCAACATCACACTTACTGATGCCAGAAGGTTTTGGAAATCCCCTGGAGCTTTGGGTGCTCATTCTCCCAGATAGTACCAGGTCTTCCTCCTCCTCCTCATGAACAAGATCTACCAGCAGATTAGCAAGCTCTTCATCACATGTATCTGCATCAACAGCACAAGCAAAATAATTAAAACTTGCTTTTGATGATTAACTTACTCTGTTCACATTGATGTATATTTCATTGTATTGTAATTTGTAGGTTTATTTATAATTTGTTGTTTCTTTTCATATTTAATTGTTTATCATTGTATTTTGTTTGTTATAGCGCTTAGTGACTTCGATGGTAAGCGCTTTATAAGCACTGTTTTTATTATTATTATTAAACAAAGAGACTTTTGTCACAGAACATGAGGGGAAATTTATACTCCATGGTGATGCACATTGCAGAATAACCTGTAGCTCAAGAATGCAAAATGATTCAACACAATGTAGTTAATTCCTGTCAGGTCGTTTCTGACCCCTGGGGCGGTATTCTGAACCCTGTGTTATCTCTAATATTGTTGTATCTTTGGAGATAAGATAAAGTTGGTATTCTGAACACTGTTGTAACTTTTGTTGTATCTTTTCTCTCATCTGTTTGGTCGCGCCTACGTTCAAACTTTTGTGCGCTTGTAATTGTGCTTATTAGTAATAAAATGGCGTTTAATCCTCATTTGCATATGCGCACGAGAAATAATATGACAAGATAATTGGTATTCTGAAAATTGTTGTATCTTTTATCTTATCTTATCTTGCATGGTATTTACAACAATATTTACAACAGGTAGGGGGTTGTTGTATCTTTCGTGGTGATATAATGGCGGCAATATTTCTTGCCCAGAACCAACTTTGTGTCAATAGACGAGTTAGAAGAAGATTATGTGTTGACCGAAAACATCACAGATAAGAACTTTCTAAGAAATTACATGCTAGGATATGACGATTTTAATGCTCTCATCTTAACCAATATAGTGAAAGCGTATGATGATGCGCGTAATAAGCGCTCAAATAACTTATTACGCCCAAGATTAGTATGTGCTAGGCGCATCTTCGGATATGGCATAAAGTATTCCTATTGGTTGACCTACTTATCATGCCTTTATAAAACAGATTTTGATTTGTAGGGTCCATACAAATGGGCGTGTCAACAGTGGTCAAAGATAAAATAGAGGCGGTCCTTCAAGAGATAACACAGGGATAACATGATGTTCAGAATACCAACTTACAACAATATTAGCGCTGTGTTATCTCTGGAAGATACAACAAAAGATAACACAAAACTTACAACAATGTTCAGAATACCACCCCTGGTTACCCTACAGACAAACTTAATACCAAGTAGCAAAGGTGAATCAGAAAGTTAAAAACCAAACCATTAAGCGCATACTGGTAGTTTGAGAATGTTTTTTTTTAAATAATATGGCCAAGCCAATGGTGTACCTTGACCCTGGGATTGTGACAATCTCTGTGAGGCTTCCAGGATGGAGTAGACCAACTCCTCGTTGACGACTGGTGCAACATCACCGCTGAAGCTCTGCCTCTGAGAGGGCTCACTGTCTGCTGAAGATAACAAAATGATCATCACTCTCTACTCATTTACTTTAATATTTTACCACAACTGTCATATCCTTGATGAATGAGATGTAACGAAAATGAAGAGGGAGACCTGGGCCCTGTCTTACAAAGAGTTGATATTAATTGCAACTTAGGTGCGATTGATTAGAGGACTTGCGATTGATTTGGATCAATCCCAATCGCAAGTTTGCAGTCTCCTATCTGTTATGTACATAGTTGCAGTTGATATCAATCACAAATAAGTTGCGATTAATATCAAATCTTTGTGAGACGGGGCCCTGGTGTGTTTAATAATTAGCCTAAAAACAAGGCAGTATTAAAGGAACTTGGTAACACAAGATTTCCATCATCTGTACACTTACATTTGTTACACTTCTCAACATCAATTTTAAGAAGATGTTGAAAAGTGCATCATACCCAAGAAGATGTGCAGAATTCTGGAGATAGATTACCTGGATTTTGTGAGTAGTGATATTCCACTTCGTTAGCAGGGGTGCATGGGATGCTTATCTGGGAGGGTGGCATGACCTCTTCACTACTCTCTGTGTCCATGGGCTCATCTTCACTGCCAATAGCTTGACCCTCCCTATGAAAAAAATGGAATGAGCAAACATGCATGATGCTTAAGAAGGATTTCTAAAACCTAGATAAAGGAACGTGTCCATATATCAATCTATCACAATCATTGTAAAAATTAAAAAATCACTCTCGACTATCATCTTTATTATCACTGTTACTTGATCATCATCAACATGATTCTAAATATTATCATTACTATTATCATCATTACTGTATATGCTGAAATATTTGCGGTACATTAATTTTCACGGATTTAGCGCTAAAGTCGGTGTCCGTAAATTTTAGAACCAACAAAAATATAAACATGACTTCTCATGCATGTTCTGAACGGGCTGAATTTGTTGGAACGCGAATTTAAAAACCAGCGAATATGTTTTGGGGTCGCTCAGCGCGAAAAATTAATCGCATGAAAATAACAGTGTTTACAATATCATCTTAATCATCCTCCTCATCATCATAGCATTACCATAAACCCCACACTTGTTATCAACATCCTTTATAGTTTATATCATCGACATCCTTATCAACATTGTCATCTCAACATTAGCCATCATTTTATTTTATTTAAATAGCACCTAAAGGAAATTAGACATACATATGAACTTCAAAATCACTTACAATTCCTGCAGGTCTTTAACTTGCTTCTCCACAATCTCCTGTAACCTTATCTTCCACTTCTTCTCTGCACTGAAGAGTGGAATATCTCCCCGCTCTGAAATTATTTAATTATTTATTATTTAAAAATTATTATTTAAAAAAATGGAAAAGTCATAAAAATAAGCAATTTTGTATTTGACATATCATGGAGTCATTGAAAAATGAGCTTACAAGAATGATGATGAGCTTAAGAATCATAAATGGAGAAAATTATCAAAATAAGCGATTTCATGTGTGACAAATCATGGAGCTATTAAAAGATGTACTTACACACAATACATCTCAGAGTCATTTAATATCTAAGGCTCTTTAAACTCAGAAGATCTCAATCATACAAGAATTGTACACTAACATTTTAAAGATTATTTCCCCCCCCCCCCCTTCTCAATATTTTCACACTTTCTTTATTTCCTTGAATGTTTGTCAATATATTTTGTTTGGTTCATTTATAGATCTGCACAAACTACAATCTTTCATTCAAACTTGCACAATCTAATTTTATACTTAAAAGTCAATCCAACCTTTGTAATAATAATAGAAACAGAATGGCAAAAGTTTGAAATGAATCGGACCAATAGTAAGGAAGTTATGAATGTTTGAAATATGAGATCACTAAGTCTATGTGAATCTCAAATTGGTAGTTCGGTCAGCGGATTGTGACGTAGGATGTGGATAACTCTCTCATTTTCTGTGTACAAAAATCTCATTAATTTCTGTTTTTCTCATAAGTTCCTTCTCCCTTGGGGCACTACTCAAAATAGATAGCATATTTGTATAGGTCCTCTAAAAAGAATAGACCCTCCTGAGCAATGAGCTTTTGAAAAATTAAATTTAAGTCACTTTATATGTTGGAACAGATGGGATAGTAATCCGGCACTACATCACATTGACATAAGTGCTTCAGCCAAATGGAAGTGCCCATACGTATAGTAATTAAAACTTTCAAAAATTCATAAATTTCATATTTATAGTCACATCTGATTGAAACTTTCATCAGTTTGCTTCTCTGATTTTTCTCCTTTCTTTTAAAGTAGGTGTCTATTTGGGTTAAAAAGTTACACAATTCTCTTTCTCTCCCACTCTCTCACACACACACACACACACCCACAAGGCTTTTTACCTGGTGATGATGGAGGAAGAAGTTGATCCATCTGATCGAGCTGTTCTCTCCTCTGTTTCTCATCCTCCCAAATACCCACCAGACCTGGGTTTGTCTCAGCATTATCTAATAGGATAACAATGAAAATTAAAAACTTCAAATGTATAAAACAAAAGAGTTGTGTGAAAAGCCACACAGTATGAACATTTTTAACTTGACGAGTTGATATACATGTACATATGACTGTAATAGTGTGAAATACAAAAGGAATAATTATGTGGGTCCGCTCATAGTAAAGCATTGTGCACACGCCAAATAATTTGTAAAAGGGGTTTTCCCCTTTCACCCTCATCCGCTCACCTTGCAGGTCCATCCTGTTGAGGATATCAGCAGCAACACCATCCACCTCCAGCTCTGAGCAGCTCTGCCTCTTGACGTCGTCACCAAGCCACTGGGAGGATGGAATGTTCTCATCCCCCCAGACCTGGGTGCAGACGCTCATGCTGCCGCTGCTGCTGTGGCGTCGTCGCAAGGGGGTGGGCGCTCCGGGCGGGCTGGTGGCTTGGAAGCCTGAGGGGTTTAAGGTACAGATATGTAAGGAAATTGATCATCCCAGTAATCTTGCTACTGGTAATGCATTGATTTATGGGGATACCTGGAAAGGGAAACCATTCATAAAGTTTTTACACAAAGAATTTGATGTTTGCATTCTTATATTCTTAAAAGGTAATCATATACCCCAAAATATTGCCCCAAAGGACAACTACCCCCCCCCCCCCCCCTGGTCAACAACCCCTCAGTTAACTCCTTATAACTTCCTCCCTGATAATAACCTCTCAAGGACAGCTACCACTCTAGGAGATACACTCTGTGGGCAATTATTCCCTTATGAAATAGCCCAATAATCCTCAACCCAAGGGGTAATCAATTAGGGGTTAGCTGTCCACAGGCAGTGTAGTTTTCCACGAGTTTATTGTTCTTTTTATCTTGCTCTATCAGGCAATCCAAAGATATGGTATAAGGTTGTCAAACACAACTACTGTGACAGAGGTAGGTATTGAAGGGCAATTCATTTATAAATGTAATAACCACAGAGAGGTTTTCAAGGAGAGGTACAGTTGTAGGTGTCCCGAGGAGCAAGGTGTCCTAGACTCTAGTTGAATACATTCAAATTTTGTTATTGAAATATAATCCAGAAGAATTCTTACTTGTGGACGGTTTGGGTGAAGAAAGTTTTTGATTGGATGAATTTGGGACCTCTTCTGACCTCCGAAACTTCACTGCAGCTAGGTTCAGCATGTTCATTCCATACAGGTTGTAGTCAATCAGAAACTGTCAATTGGCAAAGATACATGAAGGGAAGAAAAAGTCACTTTGTAAAGTAGCCAACAAGAAATTCTGATAATTTCATATATAATACTGCTTTTAAATCTGGCACCCCCTTTTCAACACTTTTATAATGCTAGGCATCGTATATATGCACAGATTATTTCAAAGATGGGCTCATGAGGATTATGGACTTTCTGAGATAAGAATGAAACAGACAGACATATTTTGTATTGACTATTTTAATAGTTATATAGCTGAGGTCTTTAACCTTTAAGTGTAACCCTGGCAATGATTACATGGAATGACTTACCTGGAGGTTGAAAGGAACATGTGATTCATGAGGCTGGAAGATCTTGTTCATGACAGCACCATTCTGAAGTAGCTCAACAGCCCTGAGATAGGTCATAGGTCAAAAGTACACAATAAGAATGCTACCCAGTTTGCAAGCTGACATGGTAAAAGTGTCATTCGATTCATTTCAATTAAACAGACTTGTTTACTAAGAAATTCAAATGTCACAACATTTACTTTGTTCAAATCTATTGCTTTTTTCTTGCTCATCAATGATTTGGAGAATTTTTTTAGTGTAAATGTTGGGGTTTCCAAGAACAACATGTGTTTAAAACATATGTTAGGTAACTTGTCTATTCAGTTTAATTCAATTAAATTCATTTTGAAAAAGTAGAATCTCTAATTAGATAAACATAAAATAACTCTAAAGACTAATAGAAGGAGGAAAAGGTTATGAATAACGTGTCTCTCTCTATTATGCAAATACAAATCCTAAATTCATGACATCAGGTGGCAATGAAATCTTAAATCATTTTGTCTGCAATCAACGAGTTCCCTCATCCTTTTCCTTTGTATACCTAAGGAGTAGATGGTATTCCACGAATTTACTTTAAGCTCCAATATTCTTACCTCTTTCTGATAGCAGGATTGTAGAAATAGATTTTCATAAACTGCCTCTCTGACTTGTGGTATCCATAAAGAGGTCTGAAATTATCAAATAAATGTCTATGAATAATATGACAGATGGGATACATTACGGGAAATATTCTGATCACTTCTTAACATCATATCAATTAATTTTAATCAGTGACTTGAATAATGAATGTTTTCAAAGACATCAGTGCACTACTTTGAATTATTAGATTAATTTGAAGTGTAAAATATTGATTATCAATGTGTTATTTTGATCTGAATGTATTATAACCTTTTACAACAATGTAAATTGATTAATAATTATAACATTTTGTGAGAACAAAAGAAAGGAGGGCATGCACAATAATTAATATATCATCAGTAAAGATATAATGTATATTTCCTTTATTCATATCAAACTTAACAATATGCAAAATATAATATTCAAACAAATCACTAACTGCCATTACAAACTAAACCAAACTAAAATTGGGTTATTTGTTAACCCTAAATCTTTGACAAAGTAAGGCAACGTGGGATCCGATGACCAGGGGGGTGTTTCACAAAGATCCTAAGTTAAACTTATCTCTAAGTTGGACTTAAAAATTATGGAAAGCCATTAGCATCTTTGAAAACATTTTGTACAAGTTATTTTGAAAGACATTAATTGTTTATTCAAATCATTCATATTTTCTTTCATCAAGGAGATTTCATGTTCTGGATGTGGAATTTATAAAAAGTCAAAAATACTTGATTTTCTGCTTTTGAATATATTTCATTTTAAGACTCCAATGGCTGTCCATAATTTTTAAGTCCAACTTAGAGTTAAGTTCTACTTAGGATCTTTGTGAAACACCCCCCAGGGTTAATAGTATATCTGTAAACCGCTTTTAGAGACATTGTATTAAGCGCTATAAAAGCGGAATATTATTATTATTATTATTTTCATCATGATGGAGACAGGATACTTACATGCCAGAGACCAGGGAGATCTTAAAGACATGCTGGACAGTAGACGAGCCCTTCCCTTGGGCCACCTGCAGGGCAGTGTCCAGACTGCTGGCCATCCGATGGAGGTAGCGGTCAGTCGGCTGGGAGCCATCGTAGGGGATGTAGATGTAGGGGAAGACTCCATGGACATGCAGACAGGTCTTCTGGCCTGTAGGATGAATGTTTTTTCATATGATATTCTGTTAATATGACTTCTGTTTTTAAATATAAAGGGTTGAAAAATATGTACCGCTTGAGTCAGCTTCAATATTCATTATTAATATTTTCCTTGGTCAAAATAGAAAATGCAACAATTACTTACACTATTTCCGGACTACTTCCAATTTGTATCAAATGTACAGGGTAGTAGAAATAAGAGTTAGCTATTTTCTAGAAAATTCTTTGAGAAATCACAACTTTACTTAAGATGGAAAGGCTTACACTAAACGCTAATCAAACAATTCGTCGCTGTTTTCACGAAGTGACGGTAGTGAAAAAAAATTGCATTCACTTTACGTTACGATTTTCCTCACTACCGTCACTTCGTGAAAATAGGGACGAATTGTTTGCTTTCGGTGGTTATAGCCTACTACAGCTCTGTAGATTTCACAAAAAGTAATAATAATAATAATAGAGAATATTTATAGGCGCATAATAAATGGAAAATTTCTCTATGCGCTTTACAATCATAACAAATTTGAATATAAAAACAACATTAATACAACAATAAATAACAAAATAGATAAGCAAATGACCAAAAATATTTATGGGAAAGTTAACCAATGCACCTATAATTACACCTACATTGTAAGTAAAACTAATTGACATTACATCAAATTCAACAAACAGACACTCATCATGTCGAATCAGCCTCCCAAGTAGTTGATATCCATTGAATATTTACTTACCAGATGGAGTAGAGCCAAAGACCCTGATCACTGGGACCTGCCTGACCTCTGACCCCCTGAACTCTGAGAAGGTCACATCCAAATCTTCAATGGGGGGTGACTGGTAGTGGTTGAGGGTCACAATCCGAATAGAAAACATCTTGCCTGGTAGACTACACGTACATGCAGCTATCAATCATCTCTCGTCCTAATGGAGCAGTGGGCAAATAAAATAAAAGCGAGATGTTAATGATTTAAATGCGGGACTGCAATACTTATATGTATAGTTACTTGCACCCTCTATATAGCAAACAATGCCTAATCGGTGACCATTGG
The DNA here is from genome assembly GCA_035222895.1 of Strongylocentrotus droebachiensis. NCBI lineage: Eukaryota > Metazoa > Echinodermata > Echinoidea > Camarodonta > Strongylocentrotidae > Strongylocentrotus > Strongylocentrotus droebachiensis. The sequence continues at coordinate 48,913 of JAVYIG010006316.1, read as the reverse complement.
TCCCCTTTTTTAATCGAGAGCTGATTTGATGAGTTAACCACCTGCCAGTGAGCACGCAGGGAAGTCTAATCCCTCCTGGCCAAACTAGTGCAGATGGGCTTTAACTGTAGGGAGAAAGCTCCTAAAGTGCTCTTGAGAACTGAAATAAGGCTCTTTTGAAATGTATAAGATTACATGAAAATAAGCAATCTTTTTGTTTTCTTTCTGTGTAATACAACAAATTCCCCAATAGAGAGTTTCTGGAGACAACAACAAAACAGTGTTTGACATTCTAATGGGGATGTCCAAAAGGTAAAATAATTGTTAATCTGGTGTAATATCTACATCATATCAAATTTAGAGTGCATTGGACATCAGACACAAATAAGAAAGTGAAGAGAAGCAAGAATTCAAAAACAGAACTAAATCAAGAATTCAAGATAAACTTTTGACAAGCAGTATGAAAACGATAATAGCAAATGTTAACTAGAGTAGCCTTAAAGTGCTTGGTGATAATATGAAATTTGATATCAATATCATACTTCATATTATCACTAAACTAAAGCAGGTGTAATAATGTTTGATTAAAAGGAAAAGAAATTTAAAAAAAGGGAATATAACATTTAAAAAGAACATAGGGTCTAGATCCCCAAGTAGAAAATGGAAAAAAGGTGATCATCATCATCACAGACAGGGTCCACAAGACACAAAATCACCCCTCGAAGAACAAACATACTCTATTTACAAACGTAAGAGGCCAGTACTCAAATTACTGGAAGAAGCAAAAGGAGAACATTCAATTTCGTCAAGATGAACAAATATTGATGAAGAAAAAGTTGATGTTAATATGGCTTAAAAAAAATGATAGGGATCTCAATCAAATAAATTTGTATTAGACATGTTGATTACATGAAAAACCATTACAAATGATAAAGTCGTAATCAGTTAATAATTAATCACTCTCTAGTCTCTACTATTAAATAGTTTGATACGCATCATCATTGATTTTATGAAATTGAAATTAAGCAAAACACCATTCAATTCGAATCATTCAGTTATGTAATCACACAATAATATTAAAAACATATTAATTTACTCTCTCATATTAATACAAAATACTCCATCGTAATCCAAAAACAACAACAAAACAAATAAACAACAACATCAGCAAACAATAACTAAAATTGAATCATGGATGATTGGATCTGTTCAATTTCATGTTTATTCCAGACATTTAACAGACATGGATCACTACGTATGGGACCGAAGTAAAACCAAAACTTGCATTTTTAATTATCTGCATATGTGTCCGCATAATATGGAAATAAGTGATGATATACTTACGTTAAGCTCTGCATACGCTTCTCACGCATTAACTTGATACATCCATCGAACATTCAAAAGAAAATTTTACATTTTCAGGCGCAGGCGAGTCAAAACATGACCGTGGTCCAAAATAAATTCACGATCCAGGGTTATTTTTGTGACTCATCCGCAAGCCTTTCCTGATTATGACGAGAGATGGCGTACGTCTAAAATTATCTTTTCCATCTTTTTCTCTTGGACAAAGGGAGGTCTTGTGGTGTCCATTTATGGGCAGAGAGAACACAAATATGCGAACAGAAATACCGTATTACGGGTTATTCTTACATTATTTTATGTCATTCTGTGAATTTTGCAATTAATCAAAAACATATTTTACTTGGTACTGTCCATTTTTATTCCCTTTTTCCATCCCATTGTCTCACTACTGGGGGTTTGGTATCTTTGTGACGTCACGTATACTAATTAGAAAATCCGCTGCGATAGCTTGAGAAATCATCATTGTTCTACCAGAGGGGACGCGTGTACGGCACGCGACACCGGTCACTCATTGTGACGTCAAGCATCAATTATCAATATTGATGAGGCCCTCCAGATATAGACTTATACAGCATTCTGGTATACTTAAGTTAGTATTAAGTATTAATTTATATATAATCATATACCGTCTTTCTCCAGATTAAAAACAAAAATATACATAAAATAAAAATCCCTTTTCGATACAAAAGTGGTCATAAATTTACTCTGGGACATGGACGATATCTATGTAGATCCTTTGTTTTGTCCTACTATATCTCTATACCTCTAAGCGTAGATCAAGTCCCATACATAGAGGAATATTTGTGTCGTGGTGGGGGGGGGGGGGGTCTCTTTCTATAGTATCAATGCGATATTTAAAAAGGTTGTCAAATTAGGTTATGGGAAGTGATTGTATCATAGGAAACTTCCACCTCTCTTCCTAGTCACTCTTAAAAACCCAAAAATGTTTCCTTTTAGCCATTCACGTGCCCCCCCCCCCCCCCCCGGTAGGTAAACGTATGTTCCCTCATTTTTTTTAATTTTGCTCTTGTGTTTACCGTTGATGATGATCTAACATTTTCGTGAGACAGACTCTCGGTTTATATTCACTATGCCCCCCCCCCCAAAAAAAAAAAAAAACACACACACACACACACAGTTCCTATAGTCTCTCCCATTCACTCTCTCTCTCTCTCTCTCTCTCTCGATCTCCATCTCGATCTCGCTCACCAACTCTGACTGTATTCCTCTCTTACTCTTTTCCCTGATGTTTTATTCAACCACCCCCTTCTCTATCTCTATCTGGCTTTAAAATAATTTTGGAAGAAACAGAATCATATATAAATATATCCATATGTTTCTTGTAGGCTGTGTTTGTATGCCTAGATGTGAATTCAATTGCGATCCAAAATTATTTTCTCCTCTAGATTGTAAATGTTTTTATTTCTATTACAACTGATCACATCAGTTCACCATTCGATGTGATTTAAACATAAAGGGATACTTGGAGGGAGGGGGAGAAAGAAGGAATGAGAGAAGACATGATTCATAGAAATGACTACAAGTTCAAAAGATGTTAGAAAAATGCGTGCTTTAATTCTCGTTAGGATAAACATTCATATTTCTTTCATCAAACAATCAATATCTAAAGACGACGCGTTTATATTTTAATGCATGGAAATACGAGTAAGTATTGAAGAAAGTCATTTTAATGCAATCGCAAAAACTACGAAAATGAAACCTCAGGCAATTTCTATTTTGCCTTTTCCATCTCCCACTGAAATATGGGGGCATGAGAATGACATAATACATATTAATGAGATCATGAATTATTTGGATATATCTTAAAGTATCAAATATGCCAATGGATTGATAGAAAGGAAACATTTGCGATTAATTTGTTATCTGTTGAAGAATGACGTAACTTTTAAAGGCTTAAAAACGAAAGCTGGTTTCTTGCGGTATAAGCACAGCTGTATAAATAAAGATTGAATATAAACTTGAATCCGGTTAATGACGCAAATTGTCCCGTTCACAGTTCAGAAAATGATAACTAAATTCGGAATAAAAGGGAAGATTAGGGCAACATAATCCCTTACCCCTATTCATTTAACCATGCAAACATTTTATTCACAGGTTGTTTCTTTTATGTGCCTCTTGCTAAAATAACCAAGACACTTAACACAACCATGGACCATGATACAACTATTACGAGAACACTGCTTCTTCAGTAATAATATATCAAGCAGAACCCATCCATCAAAGTACTGATTAAAGTATAACAAAGCTGGTAATTATTCCTTTAACATTAATCGTTGCCTGCGTGGCCATTTCATATTCGGTGTGACGTTCTCTCGTGAACTTTGAAATATAAACAGGTCATCTGCAATCATATTAAAATGATTTGAAATATCATTAAACCGAGCTCAAATCGTGTTTTTTTAAAACATGTATATATCAGACTTTAGCATTAGTTTGCCATTTTTTGCTATAGGCTTAAGTTTATTTTGTCAACGTTGATAACAAATAAATGAATGGCATCTACCTGCCTTCTCTTGCAAATTTGAGCAAATATTCAATGTATACATTGATAAACTAAATAGTCTTTATTTTTCTCATATCTTTACAGTTATACACTATATTTTATAATGTGTAACTGGTCAGTGCTCGTTGTATTTCCACGATTTCATCGGTGTATAAATACTTCATTTGTAAACGTTGAGACAAAAATTCACAAAACACGGCTACTGATCATGATCGTCGAGTGAAATACAATTTAAGCATCGAATGCTTTTAATAATTAGCTGACAAACGTTTTATGTCAATGTCATGATTCCACATCACCGTCAATACCGTTGATCATTGATGTTATAGACCTTCCACGAAAGTTAAAATAAAAACACGGCATCATTCGTATGTGTTGCTCTCACAGTTGTAGCCTCTCCATTTCGAACAATAATATCAGCCAAGCTCATTGTCGGTGTTTTTAAATCTTTACATGATTATAAATAATGTATTCCTTAAAAAAATCATTTGTTCTTCATTTCATTCGGAATGAAGTGTTCCCAGATCTACAGGTCTTCCGCGAAAGGTGTCAAAAACACAAAGCTTTTCTGCGAGGTTGCTTTTGCAAGCATTGTTAAACACTTTGCATAGTGAAACATCTAGCAGATAGTCATTGTCTCTAAATTTGTACAAATTAATAATAAATATGCAATGAATATCACTTGTTCATTATTTCTTCGGTATGAAGTAAAGTTCTTTCGTTAGTGTTGACACAAAACACGGCATCTGCTTTCGCCCGTTGTACCGCTCGTCACCGGATATCGACTCGTATCGATAAGCGACAGCTCTGTTCACACGGGTCATCATTTGATTCACATCCATACACGTTCCGTATTTCTCAAAGATGGTAATGATGGCTTGTATGAACCACGATCCTTCTCGGATACTCCGCCATGAGTAGTAACCTTCAGGAGATAAAAAGGACAACACAAAAAACATATAAATCAACGTTTAAGGAAATATACCCGTTCCACACAGCCTTTTTTCAATGACAAAAGACAAAAATCAGTGATAAATCTGCTGATGACCAAGCAGAAGCAAGGATTTCACTAGCTTATAACAAAAACTGTCGTTTGTCACCAATGACAAGTTTTGTGAAACGCCCCCAGAATTCCACAGTCAGGGGAGGTATCAGGTGGAGTTAGGGGAAGGGGCTTAACCGGCCCTACCCATTTTCAAACCCAAGTGCATGGCTCTCTTTATTGGTTCACAAACACAATTCTGCCCTCATAAATTATGTTTTGTTACCCACCTGACTCAAAAGTCACCCGATAAATAGAAAGACAAAACTTTTTTTTTAAATGGAAATCTGCCCCTTTTTTACAAAGTCCTGGATCTGCCCTTGCTAATTTTAAGCAAAAATATCGATAATAGTAATGATGATTATGATAAAAAATAAGGAAATACAAATATGTTCAGGAAGATTTTTTTCAACAAATTAGTATGAGGGTAGGGTATCAATAGATGATCATATTGATAAGTGTCTAAAATGTGTTGGGCCAATTGTTAGTCCATGGAAGAGCTACTGAAAAGTAAAAGGGATTTACCTCCAAATACTTATATAACTCTGGCATTAACAGTTTTAGTATAACAAGACAAAAAACTGAACATATTTATAAAAATGACGAATTTGAAGGAAATGCTTTAGTTTTCACCTGGCGTTGAAGAAAATGCCATGAGAAAATCTGCCTCCACCGGAATAGTGTAAAACATTTTCTGGCCAAGGGCGGCATCAGGTTCATCGTCGCCCTCACCGGCAGGAACACGAACACCATGGTCCATCTGGGTGCCTCTGCATGCCTGCACGGAATTTAGACAGAATAGAATAAAGAAAGAATATATCATGATATACATACATGTAAAGAAACTTGCATAACACGACCTTACATGAACCGAGAGCAGAAGACCATGCGACCTTTCGTAGATTCGCCGTACGGTTTTCACAACGTGTCGGCCGAATTGGACCAGACCATTTGAGAGGGTTTGTTTCACAAACTTTTACTTCAACATTTCGTCAATAACGCGGCATGTTTTCACAAAAGGTCGGGTAACACGACTACCCGACCCCACCACCCGATCCGACGCGATCATCCGATGATTCGAAGTAAGCCATTTAACATTTAAAAGTATAAAAGGGAATGAAATAGGGGAAATGAACCAGAGACCTTGCAACTAAACGATGCCAAGCTAGGCACATTCCGAACAAGCCGCTCTGCTCTCTCATTATTTCATCCTACATTGTAAGAACACTGTGCCTCCATGACACCACTGCCCCTTCACATCCTTAATGACTAGATCGCCCTGACGTCATTCTGAGAAAAAACGAACTATCTCGCTCTCTCCGAACGGTGTATCAAAATACTTTTATTTTGGAGCGTTTATTTTGTCTTGACTTCTCTTAACTATATCGTCATCAACAGTATTAAAGGAATTATGATTCCAAGTTTAATGACACCAATATGGTGAGAGCCAAAGTTAGAGGATACAAACGAGATGTACACGATAGTAGCAATCTATGGTAATTATGAAAGGAAGATGGTAAAAAAATAACTCGAGCAGCTATTACTGGAGAAGAATAGCCTAAGGGCGTGGTGGTAGAGAGAGAGAGAGAGAGAAAAGAAAGAAAGAGAGAGATATATTAGAGAGAGAGAGAAAGGATTTGTTTGTGTGTGTGTGCGTGTGCGTGTTTTTGTGTTATGCGGAAGGAAGAACGATTTTTACTTAAGAAGAGAGGGATGTTGTATTTGCGAGCGCGTGGATGATTAATGTAGGACATGAAAAGATAGATAGATAGATTTTTTTTTTAAGAGAGAGAGAGAGAGAGTCATAAAGTTACAGTTTGATGGAAAAGTCGGAGAAGAAGGGAGAGATCTAGCGGGAGTGAGTTGCTTCGCACAGCAGTCACCGGAGCAACGTTTATGACCCACAATAGTAGACACTAATCATGCTCATATCCAACCGAGGATACGTCCTCGCTTCCACATCTTAAGGTCTAGATCACCGCTGTAAAATGTCAACGACTTGCTTCGTAATTAAGACCTCTCCTCTAGGCATTTTTAGAAACCTTTTTATGGTTTATTACTACAGCATTATGTTAATGTTTCTTTTTTGAGGCGGTCGATTGCCCTGCACTAAACCAACTGTTTCCATTTACTGGGGGACATCGTGCGGAGTTATGAGCTTTACGAAGTGAGTACAATCAACATGATTTATAAGTTGTGCCTCGTGAAATCGTACGATGACAGTTCAACTCATACGAACCGAATGCAACCGTGTGATCTTATATTCTTTAATGCTCCATTCGTTACACTCTCATACGAATGCTTTAAAGAATAAGAGGACATTTTGTGAATATTTCCAGTGTAACACTGGCTTATTAAAACATGCGATAAGCTGATAAAGGGGTACTCTGCTCTCCCAGATACACAGACTGATGGGTGTTCTAATTGGAGGTTGTAACAGTACAATTACATCGTTGCCATTGATCGCAGTAAAAATTATTTCTGTATAATCCCTACTTCATGAAGTAATTGTGACAATATGGCTTATGATCTATTATTTATAGAAAGAGTTTACATGCTCTCATAGCTGTATTGATCAATCTAAAGTATCATAGATATTGATCAATAACGTTTTAGGAAGACATATAAAAGATATCTATATTTAAGTAAGAAACCATGATCTACTTTTCCAGTTGGAAATGTTAATCCGTGCATTAAAGGACCTTTGTGAAAAAATGATGATAAATGCAAACCTGTATAAAGAAGAGCTTTGGTTTTCCAACTAGTGTCGGGCACATGACCCCTTTCAAGCGGCAAACTAACTCGTCAACTGCCACTGTGCCATCTCTACAGTATAGGACGCCCTCTTCGCCGTGACTCATGGCGATGAACAGTAAGCAATCGTCGTTGCTGAAATCTTCAACGCTGACTGGAAGCAAAATAGAGAAGAATGGAAGACAATGCACAATAACATCAAGATTGTGGCATAAAATCAAAGTATGGTATTTGCTGTACGTGTAATAAGTACTTGGTAAGAATATTGATTGATTTGAAGATTGAAGAAGCCATCATGTTCTGGAGACTTTGCTCACGAGCTTAGGGAAGACGAATTTCCTTTTGGTAATCATGAGCTTTTTGTGTTGACTTAACCACGGAAATTTAAAGTCTTGCTGAGGTATGATGAAATCTGAAAAATTATGTCTTGAAAGTCAATATTTTCCTGTGTTTGGTCTATATGCTATGGCTTTAGACAAGTTGTGCGCCGCATTTATTAAGTTTCGAATGATATTTTTGTTATTTCTTCAATAACTTTTTATAATGTAACTAAATATATATATATGAAGTTAACTTCGCACATCTGAAAAACAAACGATTTCTAAAACAGTAAATTCTTCTTCCCTACTTTAAATAGCATGAGCCACTCTGTCACTCAGAAAGTCTTATGAAAAGTCATATCCGATGATATCTTACGTTCTATGAGAAGTTTTCTAAATTCGGCTATCGTTAGATCACTATGAGCCTCGGTCCGGAAGCCGAGATTGCTAAACACTCGATCAAGTCCTTCAATATCCGGGTTCGTTCCTTCCCGGTTCGACATGCCAGTCATCGGATCGAACCGGGTCTGATTGACAATCACCGCCTTTCCTCGACACGGATAGTCCATCTTGTAAACCACAGGTTGAACGGTACTTCTAATATTTAGTTTCTGCAGCTGTTGTAACGAATGTGAAATGTCTCCGTTTGGTATGTTCGAATCCATAACCACGGCGGGCCTTATGGAAGAAATGCAAATAAGAACTTACTCGTATTTTCATTTTATTTAAATGATTGCATAGTACAACTGTCTCTGTTCATAGTGCATTCAAATATTAGGCTACACATTTGTCTTCAGTGTCAAACTATTTGCATCCAGCTGCTACGGGGCACTGTTTGAACTTTGTAGCCAGGTGCATGCAAATATCACATTGTTAGGTGTTGCAAGGTCGGGAAGAGAGGAATGAACACTTAACCAGAACACAGTGAACAACATTTTTTTGATCAACTTTTACGGGGACACACATTTTTGGAGGACAACTGATCTAAGTGCTGCATTGTATAGTGAACAATTAAGTCTTATCTTTGTGCCACGATTCTAGCTCCGCTGCTCCATAGAAAGTGGTGACACCAACAGTGTGTGTTGAGATAGAGACTATCCATAGAAAGTGGTGACATCTACATGCATAATGAATAATTATGTAGCCAGATAGAGACTTTCCATAGAAACAGACACGAAAAATCTACCCCACAATTAAAACAACTTACCTAGTTCTATTAGGTGAAGTGTGTTTGTCAGATGCCCTATCATCACCTGCCAAGATGGCTGCCCCTACTAGGACGTTGACGTTTCCCGATGCCGACGTCGCGATGATCCCCGAGTTCAACCACGTCGAAACCATCACAGATGCTGTCCATGGTCATCATGTCCGAGTCGACTGTGATGCGGTCCGAATCGAAGTCGAAGTTCTCGTTGATGTCGAAAGCGGGTTCTTCTTCCCCAAGTTCTCGAACACCAGCGTAGTCTTCCCCGAAGTCGTGGCTGAGGCCCGCTGAGGTTCGGCTTATACTGGTGGAATGTCCTGAAAGAAAACAAATTTCGTTTACCAAAGTCGTTCAAATTGAATATAACTATAACCTTGCAAAGTTTGAGTACATAGAAACCTGTTTATCACCCTAGGGATACTTGAAAAGTGGTCGTCACATAGGCAGGTGGTCTTATGTACAGGTGCCTATAGTACATGTTTCAATGAAGAAGCAATTTCGAGGGAAATACAAAATGTGGTCTTTGTAGGCAGGTGGTCTTTGTAGACAATTGGTCACTAAAGCAGGCTTCACTGTATCTCCTTTTCAATAAACCAATGACAGTCGATTATCTTCCTAAAGAGGGCTCTGATCGATTCTATTGATGAATGAATACGTTGAATTTTTGTTCTTACCAACTCGTATCTTTAGACCATAATGACGTCCGTAAAAATAAGCTGGAACCATTCTAACTGTCTTAAAGTATACACATATTCTTGTTATAAATTGCTGTATGTAAACAAACAAAAATACATATCTGCTGTTCACGTATAGGCAACCGGAAGAGGACGTGACACAATGCAAACAATCAATTTGAAATATCAAGCAAACTTCACGTATATATGGGTACTCCAGCTTTGGATCACACGATCATATGCTAACAAACTTCAAATAGAGTGGGGGAAAGGCGGGAAAGCGAACTAAATCTCAGAGTTAAAAGTAAAACAAGAACAACACCATGATCATGATTAAAGTTGTGCGACTTCTAATGACGAATATTATAGTGAATGTTGACCAAGCAAGACAATGTACACTTTAGTTTCTGAAAACTTAATATTGATTATAGATGGTCCTCGTGACACAATGGAACGTTATATCCTGATGCAGGTACTATGTACCCCCACTTCAGGCTCGTTCAGATATGACGTGGCGTTTTTTTTCTTTTCATGATGACATGAAATATGATTCGCTTCACATTTCTGTATCTTATAACCAAGAGCTCAGAAAATGTGAGGAAGTTTGTGGTCCGCACAGTTGCCATTTATCTACACATTAAAAAGATAAACCTATACAAACTCGGGAGGATTTTTTTTTTTGAGCGGTTCAACGCGCCATAATTGAACAACCCTTAATGAATTTCATCGTGACTCTCCCCCAGTTTCATGGTATTAGAATCTGTTCCATGTGTTATAGTAGTGCATTTGACGGCTTCCTGATGAACGTCAATGAAGCACGTTTTGAATCCAGACGAGTCAATCTAGTCTCATAAGACTAGCCTAATTATAGAGGGGGAAGGAGAAAGAGAAAGAAAAAGAGAGAGAGAGATAGAGAGTGAGGGAGAGAGAGAGAGAGACAGAGAGAGAGACAGAGAGAGAGATTGATTGATAGCTAGATAGAGAGAGAGCGAGAGAGAGAGGGGGAGAGACAGGGAAGGGGGGGGGGGGGTGTATAACAGAGACATACATGTATATACAAGAAGGATCGAGAAAGACAGACAGACAGAGAAACGAACAGTGGAGAGGATGGGGGATAGAGAAATGGAGAGAGAATAAGAGAGAGAAAGAGAGAGAGGGAGAGAGAAAGATCTAGACAACGGGCGAGAAAAAAAATACAGACAGACTACAGACGGAAAGACAAAGAGGAAAAAGAAAGATAAATAGACCTACATAGAATGCGAGAGAAAGAGAGAAGGAGAGGGAGAGAGAGAGAGAGAGAGGGGGGGGGGGACAATATTATTATGGGAATGAACATTGGCTTGTGATGAAAATTATGACCTGTACATTTTCTTAATTAGTGCACTATAATAATTATAAAAGAGACTACAATGGGAGAAAAAAAGGAAGGCGAGGGAGAAAGGGAAAGAGTGGGAAAGGAAAGGAAATAGAGGGAAAGACGCAAAGGAAATTGATGGCTGTATGACTATTTCGCCACCTTGCTTCAGTAACATAAGACATGTATACGAATACATCTTCAAAATATATTGTTATCTTTATGTGATAATAGTTAATAGGGCAAAGTTTGCGTTTGTGAGCACTTCACGGGAGCGAAAAATGGATTGCATGTAGATCAACACGTATGACTCAAGTTTAAATACAAACAACTTTGATATGCTTCATTATCACAAGATATGACAGGTATTCAATGATCTGGCAGTCTACGTCATAATGAATTTGAATCTAGTAATCTGATGTGACACTGAAAACAGTCATTAAGAATAATCGTTTTTCGTATATGTTGTTTTCAATATTGTGATGTCCTTGTTTTAGTTTTAAGGCGCGTGTCATAGTGTATATATTTATGCCAAATTTTAGATCTATTCGCTTAAAAATAGTATTCTAAGCTGCAATCAATTCGGACAGATAGCCCTTATAAACGTTGTTCTTGCCTATTTTTGACTACTTTTAATCATTAAATTATCTGTTGAAGATTTTTTATGCAATGAAGTAGTTCCCTGCCAGAATCGTTCCTGTTTCAGTTGCTTTTCTTCAAAATCTTTACTTAATATATATTTCTCTTTTAACCAGCGTTACAGGGACACCATAATATAACATTACATAAACTTTGGGTCCGTAATACTGACTTTGAAGAGAGTTGGCTGTGCTTTTTTTGCAAATCTCAATTTGAGCAAACAACGTTATAGTTGATAGGTGACATATTTTCTCACTTCTGGTATGTCACAAACATTGCCCCAACTTCATGAAGTGACCCTTAACACACTTTGGTTGACCATTGGTGGATCCAGGCAAATTTATATATGGAGGGGGAGGGGGCATAGTTTCGAACATTTCTGAAAAGAAAGGAAGAAAACAATCTATACAAACAAAATATTTGTCATTTGATCCTTTTTAAAGGTGGGGGAGGGAAGGGGAGGGGGGGCAGAATTACTTCTGTCCACTAAAATATGTGCTATTAATAAAAATGGGAAAGGTCAGGGGCAGGTTGTGCCCCCCCCCCCCCCTCCCCAACCACCTTTCTGCCACAATGAGAAAATCATACGCATGTGAACATGTAGCATTTCAACATTTGACTCGGGTTCATCATTCTTCCACAGAAAATGTTGGAAAATACGAACCGTGACTCTGACAAATAACGTTCAATGATGAAGTGAGGATTGAGGAATATAATACGTCTAGATCTTCGAATGCATTGCTGACAATGGCATCAATCCGAATCACACTACTTATCTGTCATTTAATTTGCAAGAATGGATTGTACGGATTGCGGCTCCCTCGCGAATTCCGTTTTCAATTCCAGAGCAGAAGTCGACGGCGCCACCGTTTATTAAGTTCAAACCAATGTGCTAATACTATATAGAACACTGTACAATCATGCGGAGATCGGAAGGGTTGTTAAAAGGAGAGAAAGAGAGAGAGAGAGAGAGAGAAAGTGACATAAAGAGAGGGGGAAGGAGGAGGGATGGAGAGTGGAGCATTTTTTTATCCTCCAATAGACACTGTGGAGTAGGCCTATATCCCGTATATCGTATTTAATATATTTACCAGGAAAAGGTACGTGTATGGTGGGAGAAGTAAAATCGCGAATGGACACATCGGAATAAACACCGAAAGATAATTTAAAATCAAGCACTAGGGAAGACATATTAAGATCCTTGGTTTGAGTAATGGACAATATGTTCTTGTATGTAATCCTGTTGCCCCCTAACGGTTCCTCAGACTGTACTATGTGAACCTTTGAAATCTTTGACTTTCTGGTTAGATACCCAGACACTGTCGTCTGCAGTAGCATCTAGAAAGTACATAAATATGACCTAATCATGGCACAGATTTGTTATCGAGATGATGATAGTCCAATCGATAATGACTTGAAATGCTTCTGTTGTCTGCATCTTTACATCAGTCTGCTTGGGTCATAGCAGACCCAAGTTCTCCTGAAGGTCTACCGGGTCGCTGTCCATGTATATTAGCCTTGTATGGGGGGGGGGGAGGGGGTAGTCCAAAATGAGGGTATGACCCCCCCCCCCCCCCCCCCCCCTCTCCCCTCCCCACCGCTGAAATATCCCAACCTCGCATTCATCAAATACAAAACAGAAAAATAATGGGTACTAAGATTTGGTGCTCTTGTGCCCCAGCAAAATTTTGGAATAAAAACGAAGTTGAAAATGTGAGATTTCCCACTTATCTGCGATTGTTGGACCCCCCCCCCCCCCATGTGCAAGAGAATCCTGGATCCGCCTCTGAAAACCCAGGTATAGGATTAAGCTCATTTACGAAATAATCATTTGTATTTACACTCGAGCATTGAAGGCAACTGAACTATACACACACTATTAGGACAAAAATGAACGACCATCATGATTATTTTAGTTAGAGTCATCCAAAAAGGATTTTATTGATTAACAGCGGCGAATCTGAAAAATCGAGACATATCCATAGTGTACAAGAAAAGCCTGGAGCAAAGATATGTGAACATAAATCCTTAGAATCAACATGATAGCAACGACTTTTAAAAAATCAACAAGAGACCCGTCTTATCGAAGTCCGTCACGTATTGAAATGTGCGAGCATTACCAATGACTGCAAGCTGTGACATCTTTAAAAATTTTTTTTTAGAATTCCTCAATTTGAACTCCATTTCCGGAAAGAGCATAACAAATAATGTCCAAACGTCGAAAACCAATTGAATATGTTAAGACTTGGCTGAGATATGACCATCTGAATAAATAGATTTCCAATAGGAACTCAGTGTTATTTTGCCCTGGTTCGTAATGTTTTGAAAGAGCAAAATAACAAATAGAGGAATCCTAAAAATAGTTTTTGATGACGTCACACTTCACCACTCTATTGGGATATCCAATAGAGTATTAATATAATCATTCGGTTGAGTTTTCGAAAGTCTTAGATAATGCCAAAATGTTGCTACTTTGGATTTAAAATTCTTTTGAAAATGGGGATGAACATCGATCGTTACAGATTTTTGTGCCAACATGTATGAAAAATATTTTACCGTCATTCAACATGAAAACGTCATGAAACCGTAAACGAAATGTTTTTCACAGACACCTGGTAAAACTGACAAGCAATCGTTTTTTTTTTTGTTATTTGGGGGAGGACGAAAACAACGATCCTAATCTGCGTCCGAAATTTTCCTAAATGTCAGTTTTGTTCGGATTTTCATAACTCCTGTCAGCCTGGGTTTATTGCTACAAATATGCTTTCGCTTCAGCTTATTGCATCAAATTTGTGTCTCTACAAATGGAGATGACTTTCCACAAGAATTCAAACTGATGTTTTTCAAATGTGTAATCGGTGATACGAGGTCTGTATATCCATAGACAGGCTATATGTATGGACCCGTGACCCTTACTCGAGTATATTCAATGCCTGTATACATGTATCAGAGTTTGTCTCATCGCAGGAGACACGTCTTATCATATATTCATCCAGTTTAATCTGACGACACAGGGGGACTTTGGTATCTCTTTGAGTTCTAAACCTTTACTAAAAGTGACATTTTAATCATTTTGTGTGTTGAAACAAATGGGAAATTAGTCCAGCACTTCGTCACATTGATATCACCGATCCAAGCAATTTTAAGTGCCCGTGGGTATAACTTTATATTCAAAATCATCGCTTTTAAATCTCTTTCCCCGATTCTGCTTCCCTAATTCTTCGATCTGTTTTCTTGTAAAGTAGTTGGGCGTTAAGATTGGATTTTATCTTTAAATTAAAATTCCTCATCGTTGTCCTCCTTTTTGGAAATTTGTGCAAAGGTTAAAGAAATATCTTCGCCGTTCAAATAGAAAAACTATCATAATTTATGTATATCAACAGGTCAATGAATAGGCCATTTTTGTAAAATAATAAAAATGTAATGCCCACATCTTTGTTTAGTGCCTCGTTACAAAAACTTTCATTCACCTGTTACGAGTAATAGTCAGAATGCAAATTCCATATACCAATCATCAAGGTATTCAATTCGCATTCTGACTATTGGAATACAATTAGGCCTATTCGTAACAGGTGAATGAAATAATTTTTAACGATCAAATTAATAAAAATATATTTGATACATTTGATTACACACTTTAGGGGTGCAAACCGATGCAACAATAGCAGCACCTTTAGGGGTTAAATCCTGCACCCTTTTTAAAGGTGCAATCTGGAACCCTTTAAAAGGGTGCCAGATTGAACCTTTTAAGGGAAATAGTACCCTTTATGGTTCATTCCTGCACCTTTGGGGTGCAAACCTATGCAATAGCAGCACCTTTAGGGGTTCAATCCTGCACCCTTTAAAAGGTGCAATCCTGCACCCATCATCGAGGAATACTGGTAACATTTGCTCGTAAACAAATACATATTAAACATGCATGATGTTTCTTGGTTAGTAATCATATAATCAATATATCTATTGCTAAAACGTGAATGTAATTTTAACATGATCAGACAAAATAATCTATTGGTTAATGATTGCCAAAGGAAAATACAAATCACAAAATTGATGTGCATTGTCATAATTTGCTTAACAAATCATGATAAATGTATTTTTGTGTGAACACGTGGAAAGTAATCAAGAATATGCATGCAATAGGCAAACTTTAATTTTGCACCCATTTTTGGTAGATAGGGTTCATTTTTGGTGAAAGGGTGCAAAATCTTATATTGCACCCTTTTTTGAACCCCTTTTCCTTCAATAGGGTTCATTTTTATGTAAAGGGTGCAAACTCTGATTTTGCACCCTTTTTTGCACCCTTTTTTCTCAGAGTGCATTACGAACATGGCCTATTGGAAGTGTACCTGAATTTTTCAATGCATAAAGAAAAATCAACATCAATGAGGAATTCAGATTTACGCTTATTGAACATTAAAATGATGGGGCGTCATAATATCAAAAGCATAATGTAAACACACCAAATTAATTAACCATGTGAACTCACCGTCCACCGAATCATTATCGCAACCATTTGATGCTTTACTCTCTTCCATAGCAGACGACATCGAAGAAGATTTACTTCGTAATTTCCAGTCTATCTCCTCGCACTGCTCTTCCGCCAAATGATGGTTTGATGACGATTTCGACCCCATGACCACTTATTTGGTAATATCCCACTCAAGCACGTAATATTTCTCAGATTAAAGTATTTGTCCACAAAGTAAACGATTAACACCCAAAGTAAATACACACAACGGTTTAGCGGAGAGAAGTGTTCGTATCCGAGAACGCGGGGAAATACCGACAAGTCATACCCAAGTGTTGATTTCCCCAGCGTCGAGTCAACGCTTACAAAGTGATCGTCTGTAGAATGCATGTACCGACGGCAGTGTGTCGTTTTGTCGTCTGCTCGCGTTCCGATGAATTTGTGTCGAGAATGCTTTTTCTTGTTGAGCTATTCGCGCGCAAAAGCGCCACGCAATACGCCACGTTATAACCTTATAGGGCGAACCATAAACAAATATTATTGACGAAAATGGCTAAGAATTCCAACTTAAACAGTTTTGCTAAGCCTACTTGACCTTGTGGAGACTTTCAAATACAGCTGAAGCGCAGTATGATACATACAGGCCTATCCTAGTACTTATGTAAATAAATTAAAGAATCTCGAGGAAATTGCGCCTTCTAATTGAGCTTTAAAAATATGATATTGAGGAACGGTAAGGAATTGCCAAAGTTCTCGTTATCATTTTTTTTTAAACTGCGAGAGGTCTGCGCAGATCAATGGAACGCTAAAGACGAGGATGGGTGTGTGTGTGTGCGTGTGTGCGAGGGTGTCTGTGCATGCGTTACTGATTAAAACACACACACACACACACACACGCACACACGGTGTTGTTGATGTTTAGTGAATCGTATTGCTATCATTTGCGAAGCATCGAAACTTTTGACTTAGCTAAGCTGAGATTAAAATGCGCTTCTATAAACATACAGAGATTTTTTTATAATAGGAGTCTTTAGGAGACAATCTGAATATGTAAGTGAAGCGGGAATGGTCGCTAAGCGGAATAAAAACCAACCTCACTTCAGACTTTGTGCGTGTAGAGCTTCCCAGGCATGCATGAATCCTCCAAATATATAAAAATGTTCCAAATATTGCAAAATCACCACAGATAATCATTACAAAAACTAAAGCAAAAGCAAAAAGCAAAAGTGAAGATAGAAGGAAAGTTGTTCTCAGTGAATGAAAGAACATATTCAAAACTGTAAAGATGATGTTCTCAAATAAATAGACGTGTTGACTCGCTGAGAAAACTTTGAGAAGTCTAGTTTTCAACAGAGAAGTGAGAATGAGAAAGAACCTGTTGTTCTGTTCCTTCGTGCGAAGCAGGATGAAAACAAAGAGTATTGATACCAATTATGGGAAGTAAGAATGAGTCACTGGTGGTAATTGCAGTGTACAGGGCCATTGCCTCCATTAAGTTGACACTCGTTGATAAATGAAGAAAGAGAAAATGGGGGGAAAACTACAAAAGTAAAATATTGCCCATAAATTCCAGAGTGGATAGATCGATCCTCTTCCAATTGAGATATTTCCAAAAGACATCATTAAATTCACGAAAGCAGGTATTGATCACTTGTTAGTATGGGCCTACTTTGTAATGCTACACACACAATATTTTACGTCAGACAATCAAGCCGAAAGAAAACTTCTTAAAACTCACGCGCTTCATCTTAACATAAAATCAATAAACGCACTCATTGTGTCAGAATAAAATCAAAAGGCAATATATCCCAGTGTGTCATTAAAAATCAGGGCATTCGAGAATCTGTTTTTCTCGTTCTCACTGCGGTAAAACAAATGGAATTTGATTGATTCTACGCATCATAATATTATTGATAATAAATGTCTCAGTGGACGGTCGATTTATAACAACATTCCGATTGTAGATAAACAATTACGTGAACAAATCATGAACAGACATTCATCAGTGTGGGGTGGGGGAGGGGGTCGATATAATAACAAACGCAAAATCTTATTTTACAGCATCTGATTGGAAAGGGGTAATGAAGGAAAAGGCATCAAACCCCGACCAAATGCACACACACACACACCCATTATAGTTCAAGGTTTATTATCTATTACATGTATCATCAATAATTCATGTTCTTCTTTGCTACTCCCCCCCCCCCCCCCCTCATTCGGAATGTTCCAGCGACGGCCCTGGGTTGAGTATCTATGTTTTTCTATCAAAATGATGATTCATCGAGAAATATCGCTTTAGAGGCCTGCGCTGCTGGCATTATGTCTTATCCAAAAATAACAATAATCATGCACTTATATTATTAGCCTGAGAGTAGATTCATATGAGTTTCTGGCGAGAGAGAAATAAATAACCAACGATAAATCGATTGATACAACATTTATTTCGAAAAAGTACTGAATATGTTTGCTGTTAACGGATTCAAAATAAGTAAGACCTCAGAAAGGTCAAAAAGTGATTTTGCGTTGCTGTGATACTAATTCGATAGACCAGTAGATCAACGCAATAATTTGATAAAATATCAATTATTCATAAATATTCATATCACATCTAACATTTAAATAGTCTCTAAAAATTAGGATTTCGTTAATGAAAAACCAAAATAACAGCTTGCTACAGAATATAAAAGACAAAAGCAATTTATATCACAAAAAATGTGTATTAGGATTACACTCGAAAAACAATCTCACATGAAAGTATTTTTGTCTTCTTACTGAGGTAATAAAACAAGTTTTCTAAGCCTCTAAGGTAATATTTGTTCGCATTTTCATAACACAAGTTTTACGAGCAATAATACCTTGAAACTAGGTAAATTATACATGTATTCCATTTTTAGTGCTCTTTATCGTATTATACATACAGCGCCCTTCGAATGGCTTATTTATTTCACCGATTTCCATTTATATTGCGTCGATTCACCGCATAAGAGCCACGAGAAATGAATTCAGTCTGAGCAGGCTACTGCTAAAAACAATATTTGTTTTTCTGACGCCAAGGAATAAATTCAAATCAAATAACATAACTGCTTCCTAAGCTACACACTAACCGTATTTATTCGCCGACACACACACAAATACCCACACCCGCACCCACATACACGCAGTCACGCACACACATTGCAGTTCTCCGCCAAATTTCATGCATCGTATATTTTGTTAAGTATACAACCGAGGATTGTTGCCTACCACTTAAATCTTATACCCAAAATTGTGAAAGGGTGTTATGTCCTTGGTTTATATTTTTTAAAGATTTTGTTTCTCTCACCATCTGTAGGAAATAAAGTCAAATCTTTGAGAGATTCGGTAGAATGAATTGCTGTGAAATGAACGGCTAATCAAATCTTCTGGGAAGCACGTCGTCATGGTTATTGGCTTTCCGTATTAATTTAACATAATGCACTTTCATTGATGTTTAATGTGACTCAGCTTTCCCAGGGCAGGCTATTATTATGGAGTAGTGTGTATCTACCGTGTACCCTCTTCTCAATCATATCTGTTCAATAAAAGACTTCGTAAACAAATGGAACAAGCTGCCACAAACTGCCATTGATGCTCCCACACTCCTCAGCTTCAAACGACAACTATCCAACCTGGGTTTTTAAATGGGTCCCATAAGACCCTTACTATCTACTGTATCTTCATCTCCACGATTGCGAGGTATGGCCCTCAAGGTAAATTCAAGGTATAAAAGGGTTGTCTTTTCAGTGTAATTCGTGCATAATAGCTTAATTTCACTAGGTCAGAGAAATTATTCGGATCTTTATTGGTCATAACTTATTCAGAGGGTATAATTACATTTCAGGAATGGTCCGTTGATGGATGTTTTTATCCATACTCTCGTGTCTTCTTTTTTCTCTTTTCGCCTCATTCTCTGCCTTTGTATCTTCCCACTCGTCATTAGGGACTTTTAGACTTGCACGTCGACATAGTGGACTGCTACGTGTGACGTCCTTTGACGTCACAGTGCCTTAAAAGGACGTCACACGTAGCAGTCCACTATGTCGACGTGCAAATATAAAAGTCCCCATTATCTCTCTCCCATTCTCTGTCTCTCGCTCTCTCTCACTCGCCGTTTCTTTCTCTCTCCCCTCATCATCCTTTCACCCCCTCTCTCTCTCTCTCTCTCTCTCTCTCTCTCCCTCTATGCCCTTCTTCCGTTTTCTTCCTCATCGTCTAATTTCCTATTTTGTCTTCATCTCTCTATATGTTTCTCCACTCCCTTTCATATGAGAAAATTAATTTCCAAAATTATGAGTGCATGGTATAACAAAAAAAAACTTGTATCTCGTCCACGTGTGGCTTTAAATGGCACACGTACAGTGTACAATATTAATGAAACATCGGGTTATGACTCATTCAGGGACCTTTATTCGCTGTCATGAAAAATGATATGTTTATAGATTCGCAATGCGGGTGTTGAGTGAGGTAGAATTCATGACTTGTATTACCATTCTTAAACAGGTAGATTGCATTAAATGCAGTGGACATTGTAAAACCTGCTTCAGCGACCACCTGTATATATAGAAAGATCACCTGTCTATAAAATACCACATATTTGTTTTCCCTTGAAAAAAAATTCCCATTAAAACCTGAACTAAATCAATCTATCTTATAAAGGCCACTTTTTTCTCTCCCTTGACTGGTCTTTAAACACAGGTTTTTACTGTATCTGAAATCGGACGCAATGAACTAATCAGTATTTCGACTTGCCATCCATATGTTTTCCTATCATCCTACAATTATCAATTTGGTAGAGTTCTGATGGGGGTATAATTAAAAGAAAAGAGAATGATTGATCACCTTTGCTAGCTTCTCTTAATCAAAAAGACTTGAATATAACTCCAATGAAGCAAGAAAACAGAAGGGAGAATATAAAGGACGGAATAATAGATGAGAAGGGGAGAGTGAGTGAGGGAGTGCGTGTGTGTGTGTACATGCAAGAGAAGGAGAGAGAGAGAGAGCTCGAGAGACAGACAGAGACAGACTAACATACAGACAAATACAGAGAAAGAGAGAAAGAAAGAAGAGAGAGAGAGAGAGAGAGAGAGAGAGAAGTAACAGGAAGAGATGAAACCTCGTATACAGCACTTACCATCTAGCCTAGATAACATGTATATATTCCGTAAATTAAATGGAAAGACCCGGGTTTATAATTACTACTGACAAATACGATATTGCTAGAGATTGAATCATTTAAAGCATATCTCCTTCTTTACATCCATATACTAATTAACTAAAAGGAAGATGACAAGTTTACTAAGAACAATTAAATGTTATCATTACACACACGGATACACGATGTGCGTATAACTATCAGGTCGCGAAATTAATGGTGCTGAAACGAAACCGGATATGGAAATACCCAGAGATAATAATTTTCTTCATCCTTTTTTCCGGATTTTTTCGAATTATTCGTTTCTTCTCTCCCCTTCCACAATCGGCTTGTCAACCCTTTAAGCTTGATAAGCGATGGTCGAGAGGGGGAGGCCGGGAAATGATGTTTTGCCGCAGAGTTCTATTTATGCAACGATGAGTCAGACCGATCGGGGATCACCTAGGTATAGCCTGGCTTCATGATGCCTTTTTCCTTTACCTGTGTGATATTGAAATTGGAAGTTAAAGCTGCATTAGTTCTTATGCTAGTAGGTATGACAGGGATTTATTTGGTTTCATAATAAGGGTAAAGAGTTGAAAATTGGATATGGGGGGGGGGGGTTAAAAGAGGATTTCACTTAGTACAATTTAAGAATGCCTGTTAGCTCTGTGATCATTGATGCTAGTTGCCGCAGGCGTACCGTGGACCCAAACATTGAAGGGGCACGGGCATCGGGGTGGGTGTGGCGTCGGCGTTACTCAGTGAAAAATGGGGAAATTAACAAGACCATCTAAACATGATAGTAATTGGGTGGGGGTGGGGTGGTGGGGGAAGTGGTCATATCATCTCCCCCCCCCCTTGACTCCCTCTTCTCTTTTCTATTTTGTTATTTGTGATGCATGGGGCATGTGCCTCGTAGTTGCGCCTTTCTTAGGAATACATAACATGAGAGGGTCATATTGTTATAAGTTTGACAGCGTGCAATTGCTATAAAAGACCCTTTTGAATATTATTAATATGCCAAAATAAAATTCAAGTTAAAATTAGTTGGTGATATGCCAGCTATATATTACACATGTTAAACGTCCTATGGCCCCAAATGAACATGCATATTCATCTATAGGAAGAATGGTCAGGTTTAGATATAATTTATTGATAAAGAGAACATAATTGTAGACTACTGCGTCCAATCGATGGCGGCTTTCGGAACAGAGATGTCATAAATCTGTAACTTTAATACGCGCCAAAATGTTTGATGATATATTGCACCGGTGCCCCGTTTTGAATGCTATACCTCACAGTCCTCACTACAATTCCCATGCTACCTATTTCAAGTCAAGTGTCATCCCCTCGGAAAGGTAACAACATGCTTTCGAAGGCCTGATGCGAATGAATCTGACTCTATCTGTCTATACACAGAAATAGGGCTTTTCTGTCTCCATATTAAGGTCATTTTATTTTATAAACATCAGACGGGCATCTTTTTTATAATACTGATTTGACTTGCAAACAAACTTATGTGATTAAAAAAAATAGAATATCAAGCCTAAAGGGCCATATATGTAACCAGAGGGTCAGTGTCGGTCTAACCATTGAGGGGCACTCATGAGAGAGGTGGGCTACCACCGGTCTCAAGAGGGTGAAGAACTATGAATTATAAAACCTACAACCTCGGCGAAGGGTGTGGAACGGGGGTGGGGTCGTATGATCTTTTGACATTCCATGTCCACCCCTCCCTCTCTCTTCCGTTTGTTCTCTCAGTTATTTATCATTTTTCTTTTCCGCCATTCATGTCGTAGTTAGATAAATATGATATTTTGCATTCCATACAATATCAGATAAAACTGTGTTGTTGGAGAAACGCTGGGATTAGACAAAATATACAATCTATATGGACGTAGCTTGTTTCGAAATAAAGCCGTAAGAACATTATTGGCGTACCGTCACATTGTCTGCCACAGAGACATTCAAATAAGGAGACAAGTTGTGTATTTCTATGATAAACAAAAGAGTAAGAAAAATCTAGCAGGGAATCCATGAAGCAACCAACAAAACTTGACCGTGTCAATAGAATGCAGAACACGAACTAATTGCTCATGCAACAGGATGACAGTTTTCCGTGTTTAAAAGATTTATGACTCAGTCTTCACGAACTGAGCACGGTCCGATGATGGAGGTGAAAATCGTCGAAAATTGCGCCGAATGTGATGTGAAACAAAATCATGATATCGAATAAGAAAGGAAGATGATTGGATTTTAAGAGTTTCCATACGCTCCGGACCAACTGAATTCAAATTGAAACACAAATTCGAAAAGACAGTTAATCGAGAAAAAAAGGATTAATCGTTATCCTCTTCGTCCTCCCTCACCGCCGCCTCCTCCCCTTCCTCCGCCATCCGCCCCCTCCTCCTCCTCATCATATTTCCTACCATCACTATTCTGGACATCATTATCAACACATACCACAACAATCATCATCATCATCACCACCATCAACAATGTCATCATTATTATCAACATCATCACCATCATTATCATCACTGTTTTTCCAATAATCAACTTCGTGAACAAGAAAGTCAACACCACCACTACCATCACCATATAATTAACAATAATTTTGTATCATCTTCACCATCACCACATTTTATTGAACCGTCATGGTGACCGTTGAACATCAGTAGACGTTGCACGAATATAGCACCTATGTAGGATGAACTTCAAATCGTAATCGGGTATCAAATTACTCCAATTTGCAAGTTTTTGTGTAAGGGATATAATCAGCATAGAAATTCAAGACTACGTGCCCAATTTACATGTATTCATATATCTGTTGGACATAAATCCTTACGAGAGATAATTAGAACACCATAAAAGGGAAATAACGCTAATGAAAAGAGGGGGGGGGGGATACTTAAATGAATCATGACTACATTTGCTCGAGATTTATTACGAATGCAGTAACGCACCGAAAGAAGATCGACCAATTTGTGTCTTCGTCATCTACGTATTACCCCCCCCCCCCCTCATTAATTCGGATACATTTGATCAAGAGCAGCAAACGGAAAGTTGGGAAAACTTAATTGAAATTTTGTAGTAGTATACTGCCGCCACTGTTAATCTTTATTACTGCCCAAATTAAAATCTGGATTCAGAGACCGCCCAAGGGAGACAAGAAATGTTATCTTCAATTCAAATGTGGTCTTTATGTTCAGGTTACATATAAAATATAGAGCAGGTTTCGATTATTTTATTCTGTGGGGGAAAAGTGCTGTCCAAGTAGACAGGTGATTTTTCAATCCAACCTGTCGATCAAGCAAAATTTCTCTTTAGGTATTTAATTATGTTCTCGTTTCTACTGTGAGTACTGTGGTATATTGGTGAAGGCTCTTGACTCTTGCACGAAAGGTCCCAGGTACGATTAACTCTTTCGATGCTTACATCCTCCGACAAGGTGTTTTGCCCAATGCTGTCCCTCTTGAGTCTTGACCGAGGTGTAAATGCTAATTACCTGCTAATTTAATGCTGGGGTGATAATAATAATTGCGGTGCCCGTAGGCGGTATCAACACTGATCAGACTGATATCTGCATGTGGCTACCCTGGATAAATAAGACAATAACAACAATAATAACAACAACAACATCAAAACCAAAAGCAATCATCCACGATATTTGGAGTATTGTTTCTTTTTAGTTACATGCCCAGGCTCAACTTTAGAATATCCCACCAATAGAGT
Source organism: Strongylocentrotus droebachiensis (assembly GCA_035222895.1). NCBI lineage: Eukaryota > Metazoa > Echinodermata > Echinoidea > Camarodonta > Strongylocentrotidae > Strongylocentrotus > Strongylocentrotus droebachiensis. The sequence continues at coordinate 23,706 of JAVYIG010006316.1, read as the reverse complement.
TGATGTATATACATAAACGTCAAAAACCTAGGGTTAGGGTTAGGGTTAGAGTTAGGGTTAGGAATAGGTTTAGTGTTACTTAAAAAGCTCGAGATTTAGCTTCATTGGTGAAGCATTTGGTACCCAACGACCGTTGGGTCAATTTTAGTGGTAGGGTATTCTAAAGTTGCTCCCACGCCCATCATATACTGGCTCTATTTTTTTTGTCATCCCTATTTATTAGTGTTACACCTTTAATGTGGAGTGATGATTCATGCTACCTACACACCTTTACAGAGTGGATGCGGAAGGAGGCGTATACATGAATAATGCTTCCTAGCTGGCTTGTTCGTCGACGGTCGATGAAAGCGGACCCGATGTCCATTAGTTTGTTTTGTTATACTCTGGATGATCAGGAGTGTGGTGGTTGGAGAGTAGGATAAAGAGTAACAAACATGAGTGCATGGAGTTGGATGGGAAAAGAAAAGAGTATTATAAACAGGAGAAAGAAATGGAATAGAGGTACGTAGGCAGGGGTGTGGTAGGAGAGGGGCAATAAAGAGAAAAGTTGGCCAAAAACAGAGAGAGGGTGTGATTGTGTGTGTGTGTGTGAGAGAGAGAGAGATATAGAAAGAGAGAGAGAGAGAGAGAGAGAGAGAGGTGTTTATTGTGCTATGGGGGAAAATAGAGTGAGAGAAAAATGAAGAACAACGAGAGAAAGGGAGAGAATGAGAGAGAATGGGAGAGAGATAGAGGAAAAGGGGAATAAAGAAGTAAGAAAGTGGGAAACTTGAGAGATGAAGGGAGTACTATTTAGGAAATATAGAGAGAGAGATGGAGAGAAGGAGAGAGAGAGAGAGAGAGAGAGAGAGAGCGAGGGGGCGGGCGGGCGGGCGGGTGGGATGGGGTGAGGGGGATAACGGGGAGAATGGGTAGAATGAGGGCAGATCGAGATAGTGGTGTATATAGCGAGGGTCGAAACATTGAGGAGATGGTGTCATCCATGAATGATATGCGGATTACATTATCTGTTTTGAGGTGTTTTTTGGTCCTATATCCTCACCCCCCCCCCCTTTTCGCTCTCTCTCTCTCTCCATCTCATTTTTTTTCTCTCTCTCTCTCTGTCTCTTTCTCTTTCTCTCTCTCTGTGCCATTCGGGGGTTGGGAAGTACCACCCTGCCTCTCGTATTCACCCCACTGCATTCGAGAACCATATCATGCCCATCAGGTCCATGGAGCAATTTAATAGCTCCACGCTAATGTATGCTGAATGTACATGGAAATACATTGAATAAACATAATCAAAACATTCAGCGTGTGCTCGTGAAAATAGATCGATGAATTGTGGCTTTAATTCTCGATGTATGCTTGTTTATTTTTTGCATGCGGTTTGTCTGCGGGCGTTTTGTGTCGATTTATCCAGCATGCGTAGAAATGAAGATGGTATATAGCTGGCATTTACATGTAAATAGCTATGGATGGAAAGATATATAGCAACCCTTGTTGTACAAGAACAGGGGTATAAACGTGATCCAGGTTATACGTATTGTTTATTACAAGCCTGATCTATACTATTCTGGCATTTTATAAATAATAATAATAATAATTAAACACTTGTATATAACACATGGGCAAATGGCATGTCTCTGTGCACTTTAAGAAAAAGACAAAACAATGCACTGGGTTCGTGATTCTAATTATTTATGGAGTGGTGAAGAGATATGTCTTCAGAGAATTGATAAAGGTTGTATAGGATCCTATACATTAATGTTGTTCAGGCAACTTGTTCCACAAAAAAGCGGCTGCATATGAAAAAGACCTTCCCCGTATGACTTTGTCATGGTTTGTGTAACACAAAGCAGAGACTTGGAACTGAAACGTAGCATATCACACAGTTTTTTCTTCATATTATCGATTTATTTATGTTCTATTATTAAAGCAATTATTACGTAAACAAACTAGAGCCTACTATTAATGTGAGCAGGGGGTAAGAACACATTTTTAATTTTTTTTTTTGTCCAGGATTTGATGAAAAATTTCGCAACGACTCAGCCAGACGAAAACAAAAAAATGAGGGGGGGGGGGGGTCGACCTCCAAAACCACCCCTCCCCCCCCCCCCCCTGCGTACGCACCTGAATGTGAGCCAAACTATTTCCCATCTTCAGATGTACATTTTAACCAATGAATAATTGAAATGAAATGGAATGAATACAAAGAAAAGCCTTGCCTGAAAACAAAATTGTATTTGGCTACTAGGCAAAAGAAAGTAAGTATTATTAATGAATGAATCAAGAAACAAACGAAAATCAACAAACATTGGTCTCAGTTGATTTTCTATTTTGTAAACTCACTGGAATAGATCGAACCCTTTCGTTCATTCGCATTAAAATGCCTTCCCCTCCAAAGTTGATACATAACATTGAGGTCAGGATGGCCATCTGCTTAATGTAAAGTAGCAGATTGGAAACGCTAAAATACTGAATCCATTCATCAGTAAATGTAGGCTCTTTAAATCATGATCTATTCAATTCCGATATTTATGTAATATAGATGCCTTTAAAATTTCCGTTTGTATGCTTATTGTAGACTTACTATATATACTTATATAAAAATGAGAATATTCGGGGAGAGGATATCCTTTATTACGATGTCATTCTCCTTTTTATTATGACTCCACTCCTTGTACAAAAGAACAAAGAAGTGGGTCGCTTGACCATCTGACCATACCAAGTCAACCTAGATCCACCTCATCTTGAACTTAAAGAGGGTCACATCGTGGCCATTCAGCCTTGTTGCCTATTTGATTCCCAACCCTGCGGCGGTGTCACCTATTGTCGCCATCGTCTTAATGAATTTTTGTTTATATTTTTTCAACGGACACTCGATCTCCGGTTCGGCCGCGGCCTCGAGGGTCTTCCGGGATGGGAGTTCATCATGGAAGTCCAGTTCGCCTCCGAGTGGGCAATCGATTATTGACTAACTTCCAACGGGCAAGTCCGAACTTGTCGCGTAGCCTTACACTCATCTGATATTCAATGTTATAATATTGTATACAGAGTCTTTGTCTTTTGAAGACCATAATTGAAAATGTACGATACAACCCGACCTAATTTGAAACAGCGTCGGATGTGGGGGTGGGGGTTTCGGGGGGGTGGGGGGCAAAAACAATATAATATCAGATATACACATAAATTGTGCTCGTTTATTCTGCCCCAGGCAGCAATTTGTTTATTTGTTATTTGTTTTTGTTTATGAGGGGGGGGGGGGGGTGCTTGTTTTTTTAGGGGGCTTTTATTGAATGTCCAAAAATTCGGGAGTACAAATTATCTCATCAACGTGATTACGAGAGAGATGTTGGAAATACTATGTACATTTAGGTATTTTACATACACAAGGTAAAAAAGCAATATTCATTATCAAACTTCACCCATTCCAGCAAATTTTTAACTTCAGGAAGATAGTCAAGTTTGGTATCTATTTAATGTATATTAGTATACATTAGTAATCCTTCTGATAGTAAGACATTATGTGTGACTGTGAATAGGAATGAGTGCAGTAGTGAAACTCGAAATAAAATTTTTTTTCTCCAGGCGAATGTAAATTTCTTGCCCAACTGTACCTGGCAGTATGATTGAATAATTGGAAAACAAATTATACTACTGCTTTGTTAGAGTTGATTTTATGAAGTAGCTGGCCAAATAAAACGTCCAACAACAAGAAAGCACATTTGTGTCACTCGTCATACCCTCCTGATTAATGTAGGCATTATGCATCTATGTTGTAAATCTTCCACCAGTATGTTACGATTTTGAACGCCAAGGGCTTTCTCTCGACTCATAAGCCAACGATTTACATGGTGTTATTTCTATTTTTGTCCATCGTTGGCAATATGTATATAACATTTTTGTTTTATGTTTATTTATTTACTTGTTTTAATGTTTGAAATGTGATAATGATTTTCTCTTCAATTTGTGCTTTGTTTTTATTCCGTTTTGCTGTTTTTATTATTATTATTGTAAGAGGAATCGATGTGTTTTTATCGCAAGGCACTGGCTTTTGAATGCGATTTCTCGGGTACATTATATCTTTGTACTTTATGAAGTAAACAAATTGTACTAAAGAAAAAAACAGGGCAATCATGAAATCTCGGGATATATGCTTCCACTCGTGATTATTGATTGCATTCTACTTTGCGGCTTTCAGCGATATTTTTACGGCTATGACTATTTGTTTAATTTTTTGCATAATTCTATTGAATAAATGAGTTCATCTGACTTCAATAATGGTCACATATAGGCCGGAAATAGGAAATTTGCCTCAAATTAATTGTAGAAGACTTGTAAAACACTAATACCGGTTTATTTTAAACTTTAAAAAAGTCTTTAAAAAAATATAAACATTTAAGGGCCGCTCTAACCCAACTAATATAGCCTTTACAAACATGAATACACCTCTACTTATTAATAATCCAGCCTCTGATTTTTCAGACAATCTCTAAATTGACCCAAAAATTATAATAGCCATCCATTTTTCACAGTTCTCATGCTTGCTGGGCTACGCCCCTCGAAAAAAGGTAATACGGTCACGTGACTTGATGACGCATTTGACGTCATTGCGGGCATGTCCGATATGATAATTTCATAATTTCATAATTAGGAATGACGAAATTGCCAGAAACGTACTGGGATTATCAAGCGCATATTATTTTGGGGATAAATTTCTTTTTCCCCCAATTAATATCATAGTTTGCCTTTAAAAAAAAAAAAAAAAAAAAAAAATGATGCCTAAATCACCCTCCTTGTCACCGGAGAGGCGCCTGCAATGATGTCAAATGCAGCATCACCGAAACTGGGCATTTTTCTGCGCGTTCTGAGTCGTCATTTTTAAAGCTAGATTCCAGAATTATTGATGATTTCTAAGGATAATGAACCAAATCCATGAAGTTGGTTAAATGAATTATATTGTTTTTATTTTTGCGATATGATTTCATACTGCGACCAACTTACAAACGGTGATTAACCAGTCTTCGACAAATTTGATATGTATTACTAGAGAGGGCAGCATGCAAGATCGGAAAATAAAAAGACACACTGTCAGCCCAGGGCTTATGTGTGAATCCTTTGTTACAAAAATATCCTAATAATAATCATTTACCCCTCATTGTTCAATGTCACTTATCGTCAATAACGGAAATACACTATATTGATTAATGACTCTTCTTTCATACAGGCTGTACTCGCGTAAGGCGTAAAAAATGTGTAGTTAAAATAGCATTGCCCTTTTCTCACTTTTTTCACTTTTGTTTATTTAGGCCGTTTTTTCTCTTCCTCTTGAAGAGGTGGGCATATATTTGACCTTCTTTTCATATTTGTCTTTGACTGACATTATGTCAAATAGTGAGGAAATCAAGTTCCTATATTTGTATGTATTTGCGTAAAAGTGAATACATCCATTTATACTTTAATATCGGGAGATAGCCAAAGCCGAAAATAAATTTGCTTTTCCATTTTTAGATCGTCATTATTTCGGGTGATATTTATCGCACAACTGTATTATGAGGCGAGATCCATGTCGTTGGCCTTCAGAACTCTGTGAATGAAATAGTTGATAAACGCCACTTCAGTTATTAGTATAGCAACCATTTTTCATTGCATTTCATTTCCATTTCATTCGAAGTGGTCGAGGGGAGGGGGAGGGGAGGGGAGGGGGAGGGGAGAGGGAGGGGGAGTGGTGGAGGGGGAGGGGGAGATAAATCGGCTCAGAATCGTAGTGCCGTCAGACCAGCAGTGCGATTGTCTACGAACTCATTCACGCTCAATGTGGACCATCTTCACTCACTGGGGAGTATTCTTACCATACGCTCAACATGAGGGCATATGTATATGGCAATTACTAACACAAAGGTTTATGGCATCCAACCAGATCCAATTCTGTTCCGGGTATGGAATGGTAAATGTAGATTAATGAATGCCAAAGGGCATTAGTGCTGTGTCGGGGATCGAACCCATGACCTTTCATTTTCCAGTAAAGTGCTTAAACCACCCGACACTGACACCTCGACTACCACAACAGGCAGTACCTACAGTACACGCCGAAGATCTCCGCAACACGATTTACACGATTCAAAATTTACACGATTCGTATGCTCGCGGGAATCGTGTAACCATTTATTTTACACGATTCGTCTTTTGCCAATTAAGCGAAATTTGAATCGTGTAAATGTGTAATCGTGTAAAATTACACAATTCCTCAATTCAGATCGAATCGTGTAATCGTGTAATCTGCATGCCGAAAATCTGCGCAACACGATTCAAAATTTACACGATTCGATTGCTCGCTGGAATTGTGTTACAATTTATTTTCAGTGGTGATGATGAGCAGATTACGATGTCTTGTTCAGTAGAAGCAGGAATAACCAACAGCTGAGAGGGGGTAGGGGACGAGGGGGAGAGCGAAGATTACGCATTCTGTCTCTCTTATATATTTTTAGCTGCGGTGTGTGTCTCTAGTTTAATTTTAGAATGTTTGAAAATAAAAAATCAGTTCACTTCCCGAAAAGCACTCTCGGATTTAATCCTCGGTGAGAAAAAAGAAAGAAAAAAAGTGATGAACGACAAAGGAAGGGGGTGGGGGTATTCCTTAGTTGTAAATAAATATTAAAAAATATTAGAAAACTTAAAGGAGGGCTAACATAACTAAGTATGGTGTGATACTTTTACAATACAAGGCCATACCAATTGAATTATGTTCACCAGCTCATTGGTTACTATAAATGTCGTTATACTATGTATTTTATTCCGTCATTATCCATGAGAGTGCGAGGGCGTCATTTTCCCCCACGAGAGTTCCTGGCCTTAGCTGATATGTTTTACGTCATTGGCAGCTTGAAAAAGGTCACAAACAATTACATTTTGATTACTTATTGCTTTTTTGACTTTCCTCATTTTTGTAAATTATCTTTTACAACATTGCATTCAGCTACATGTATGAAGAGCCACGGTCAAGGATTAATGGCACACTTCCTGTCACATACAAAGGAAGCTTTATGTAGCCTGTCATTTGACCCTCGCCGGGGACAAAGGACGTTGCCTTAACTACAGGTAGTGTTGTAGATCCTTACATAAAACCTATTGTTCAGGGGGTCATATGTTTAATGGGATAAAAGTAACAAGGGGCAAATGTAACAGCGGCTCCCACCCCTATAGTAGAAACGCGCTATGCGTATACGCCCTGCACAGCTGCCAACATACAACAATTAATATACAAGAATAACAGGTCAAAATTAAGTCAGCTTGAACATAGGATAACCCACGAAAGCTCGAGAGCTTATTTCCAGTGGGGTCCCCGACAGATATGTACACAATTAATAAGTTAAAATAGTAATATTTAGAGACAGATAAGAAAGAGAAAATCAAACTTATTAAAGATAATAATGATGATAATGATAATAACAACATTGAACTGATGATAGAAATGATAATAAGTACAAGAAGAAAATAAGAAGGAGAAGAAGAAAAAGAGGAGGAGCTAGGAGGAAGAGGAAAATAATGATGAATATGTAGAACTTTATATTACGTAAAAAAACACAAGTATGTACAAAATGAAAAGGTATGAACCCGCAGAAGAATACAAATTTCAATCATATAATATGTCATTCGCTTCGATCTTCTCTGACTCTCAAAATAAGCAAAGTTTTCTATTTCCTTTATATCATTAGGAAGGGAATTCAAAATTGTGTATTCCATCGTAATAAAACGAACTACCAATACTAATTACTCTTTCTGGCAAGTTAAAGTTGAATCGGCTATTCCTTGTATTATAATCATGTGAGTCAGTAACAAGATCGAAGTTGGAAGGAATATAATGATTCGACCTAGTATGATATATGTTGTGCACGTGATGCAATACGAGTTCAAGACATCGGGTTTTTAGCACGGGAGTAAAATCTGAATTACGTAAAAAGAAATAATAAAAAAAAATTTAATACAAATCTGGACAAATATGTGCTTGTGCAATCACTGTCATTTTTATATTGTCAAAAAATAAGATTTTAGGCTCTGTATTAGGCGAAGTTTCAAGGACGAAATTTAATGCTAGGATACAAAAAAAAAAGTATGGCCGCCCTCCTAGACGGCAAATGTAACAACGTTATAACTAGTATAATTCTCCCCACGTAACTGGAAAAAATATAATGTAGATGAGTCAAGCATATGTCATAGACATTATTATTTTTTTATTTTTTTTATTGGGGTTCTTTAAAATATTGTTTAATTGATGAAAATCTATCCAGCGCATAATCTTTGGGTAAGAAAAGAAGAAAACAAATCTATTTTTCTGAGGGATATATGATTTGTAGGTACAACTGTATTTGGTTAGGATTGCCCCATAGGTGTGTTACAATTGCCTCGTGTTAATATGGGGCAATTGTAACACTTGACTACCGGTATTGATATGATAATGGCTTGATAATAACTTGTTTCACTTGACTCAAACCTAGTCATATTTCAAGCCAAGAAATGCATCTTTCATTTCATATACCTTTAAGTAAGTAGCCTATATAACTATAATAAAATTGAAATGTCCGAATTTTCTTTCAGAATTGGAAAAAGGTGTTACAATAATATTGTCCCCGGTCTCCCCTAAGGATCTAAGCCACTGGCTACACCACAGGGGTGAGGAAGGGGGCCCAATTCATGAACAAATATTCAGCGGCGCATAAGTGTGTGGGGTGGGGGTAGTGAGCACTATTTTTGTTTTACTCAACAACCCCCCCCCCCCCCTTGAGCAAAACATAAAAAGGTAAAATTGTGGTAATCTTTTTTAAGACTTTTTTTCCCAGGTGTGGGGGCCCGTCTTTTTTCCCTTTTTTTTTAGATGTAAAATTTACGGTGCAAGCCGACAATGACTAGAAAAAGTGAGTGGCCAACTGTCTTTGTGTTACATTTAGCTAGCGGTACAGTGCCCCCCCCCCCCAATTTTTCAAGTACCCCAAAAGTGCTTCGTTTTACATAGAAAAAGTGCCCTTTCAACATTGTAAGAAGTGCCCCTTTGTAGATAGGAAAAATCCCCCTTTGACTTTGACGAGTGCTCCTATTAATTTGTAAAAAGTGCCCCTTCCCCTTTTATGTCAAGATCATTATTATTTTGGCTTTCCATTTTTTGGCTTTCCTCTTTTTCGTAAATTACATTTAACAACATTGCATTCAGCTCTAGTATGAAGAACTACGGTCAAGACTTAATAGCACACGTACTTCCAGTCACATACAAAAGACTGTGGCCTGACATTGACCCTCGACGGGGGCGTTGTCCTAGCTACAGACAGAGATGCTTACATAATACCTATTGTTCAGGGGGACCCCCTTTGAACATAGGATCTCCTGAACAATAGGTATTACGTTCGGATCTAAGCCACTGGCTACAGAGTACAGGAAGCAGTAGCAAGACGAGAATGAATGGCCAACTGGCTTTGCGTTACGTTTAGCTAGCGGTACAGTGCCCACCCCCCCCCCCCCACTTTTTCAAGAATCCCCAAAGTGCCCCTTTATACGTAGGAAAAGTCCCCATTTTACTTTGACAAGTGCCCGTATTCATTTGTAAAAGTGCCCCTTCCCCTTTTCAACTATGAAAAGTGCCCCTTTCATTTGGACCCTTTTATTTATTTATTTTTTGACACGCGCCCCTTTTCCTTCGACGAGTTCCTATTTTCCTTTACAATAAGTGTCCATTTTCAATTCTCATAAGTGTCCTTTATAATCTCAATTAAGTATTATCCCTCTTTAGGTACGAGAAGTGCCCCTCTTCACTTTTGATAAATGCCCCCATCAACGCCGATTAATGCCCCTATTAAAATCTGATCAGTGCCCCTTTTCTTTCAACTAATGTTTTTTAACCCCTTTCTCTCTCTCTCTCTCTCTCTCTCTCTCTCTCTCTCTTTCTCACTCTCTCTCTCTCTTTTTCTGTCACTATCTTTCCACTGCCCCCTTTATCTTTCTCGCCTCTCTTTCTTTCATTGTGTTCCACTCTTATCTTTTTTATTTTCTCTTTTCCTCTCCGTTTCAAAGCCTTTCTACTTCTCATTTCTATCACTATGTTTCGCCCTTCTTTTCTTCCGTTAAAGTTTTTTTCGTTTTCCTTTTTTCTCTCTTGCAAAGTTTTTCTTCTAAATTATATTTATCGTGCCATTTCAACCCTCATTTTCTTTTTATATGTACCCTTCTCCTCGTAGCTATCTTTTTTCCTGTACTTTTCATCTATCATGTCTTCTTCTTTCTGACGTTTTCCTACCTTGTCTCATGGTGCAGGTTAGTAGAAAGTGATGAGGTTTATACACGAATATAAAGTACAGTAATTACCTGATGTAGGCAAGTGGTGTAAAAAGCAATTACTTGGTTTAAGCGAGTGGTGAAAGCAAGACACGATTAGCAGATTGTTGCAACTGGTCGAATCATCCTTCCAATGCCCTTATAACCATTATAACTATTTACACGATTACACGATTCAGAGAGACAGTCTTCAATCGTGTAAATTTACACGATTAAACAGTTACACGTTTGTTGCATCTGGTCGAATCATCCCACCAATGCACTTTATTATTTACACGATTACACGATTCAGAGCGACAATCTTCAATCGTGTAAATTTACACGATTACACAGTTACACGATTCAGGTGAATCGTGTAAACCGTGTAATCCAAAAAATATATCGTGTAATCGTGTTGCGGAGATTTTCGGCGTGTACTGTATGTCTCCTCTCCTATGACCTATTTACAGCATTTCACAGCTTATTTTTCGAAAGATAAACCGCGCTCACATTTTCTCACATTCCCCCTAAATCCATAATATTCATAATTTACTAAATTTCATAAATTCATGAAAGTACCAGACATTGAACACTGGAAGCTGTAAAATCAAAAAGAAATATAGCTCGTGTTATGCATATTTTAATCACATTTGTGAGATAAGAAACTTATGGTGGTTATTCTATTCTGAGATAGAATGACATGTACATTTCTGAAACAGTTTTCTAGCATGTAGATTAAAATAAACATGATTGAAGTTTAAATGGAAAATAAAATGCAGGCTGATTATTTAACAAAATGTTATTGAAAATAAATATACCTCTGTATAAATCTGAAATAAACAATACGCAAAAGCCTTTAGACATGCTTACGTCACACCCATCAATTCAAAATTACTTTGGACACAGTGAAAATGACAAGATTTAATCTCGGTGTCCTTGAAATATTACAGACATCATGATGAATCAATAATTTACAAGCAATTACGGGTATTGAAGATTGAAATATGGTTGATTTCTTTACTTTCAAATAAATGCCTTAAATTGTTCTAAGGCCGTTATAAAGGTACTATGTCCCATTTGCAGCCAACATCAAATTCTGTAGAGCTTAAATTTAACATTTTCATATTTTGTTTATGATGTTTTGGCATGCAAATGGGACATAGTACCTTTAAGTTTTGTTCCTTATTTTTCTGAAAAATCCCAAAACCAGCATGGGTAATAGTTGCTGAATTATTTCAAAAGTAATGCGTGAAGTATGAATAGAATTGTGATGTATGTTGGTAATTATGGTGTGAATATTGACCCCGTGATTATCAAGCTTACTTGGATACAGTGCGGAATTCACTGAACTTATTTCGCAAGTGAACTAGGGTGTGTGTTTGTGTGGTTTGTGTGGTTGATCAGTGATAACCACTGCAATAAAAAAATAAATAGTATGTATATATAACTCAAGATGAATGAACGAATAATCTTACACATAATCAATAATGCTTGTACATTCCCCTCCACCCCCCCCCAAAAAAAAAGTTTTGCAGACATTTATTTTCCAGGCATTACGGGGGGGAGGGGTTTATCCAAACATCGGGCGAAACAATCTGCGCAGTCCGTACCTGTGGCGCAGGGCACCAAAGCTACAACGGAGCCCTCTCCGCCGTCTTCACATATTTGGTTTTTTCGGCTCGGACACACGTCAGTGCACAGGATATCTATTGAAGGTAATGAAAACAGATATCATTCTTAGAACGGTTTTGTGCCAACTCCAGCCATATCCAATTAAGTACCGTGTATAACAAAAAAAACAAAAAAAAACACACATATTATATCCTCTGATTATCTGCCATGTTATAATTGAATTCATCTTTTTCCATATTAGAGCCATAAAAATAATATTCCACGTTTATATAGCGTTTATAACATCGACGATGGCTTAAGCGTCTACGATTGTGGATAAGCTTTACATTTTTGTAAGGCCGGTATCATTTCAAGCTCTGCTTACGATATCGGTCTTCTGCATTCTCCCCCTTTTCTTTCTTTTCAAATACGATTAATTGTACTATTGATTATTTATATTTATTTATTTGTGAATTACTACTTGTATTACTTATTATTATATTGCTAAAATGTATTCATTGTTATTTTTGTTATTGTTTATGGAAAATGCAGAAATAAAAACTTGAAATTGAAAAAATTGAAAAAAAATATACCCCGGTCATTGGATTCGGGTTTGCCCGAACACCATGTATGCACTTTCTCCACTCCCAGCTAGGCGCCTACATTAACCCACTACGGTGGAGAGTGGTAAATGTAGATCAACATCTTGCCAAAGCTAGGACGTCAGTGCCGGAACACTAGACCAGAACACCTTTACAAAATGGCCTTAGTATGAAACACAGTATTGGCGAGTTTCCACGGTTACGTGTTGGGAGACAGCGACAAAGCAGAAATGGCAGGCAGTTTGTTTGAATTGATAAAGTTAGACTACGTGCAATGCCTAGTATATCAACCTTTTCCAGTATGATATACACTGTTGCTCATAACGGTGGAATATTATACAAATAACGCACGGCCCAGAGTGCAATAGCGGTGAATGCAGTACGCGCGAGGTTTCTTTAGATTGGTGCCGCTCTGTGCAACGAGCCGCTTGCGGCGAGTTGACAGTGCGAACCATCTGAAGAAACCGAGCGTTTACTGCATTTACGTTTTGCACAACAGGGTCAAGTGCGTTATTTGTTTTATAAAATAGCGACACAAATAGCAACAAACGAAACTTTAGATCTAATAAGTTAGAGTCTACGAGAGTTCGATCTAGATCTAGATCTAGAGTTATGTTGGTTCTACTTCTAACTGTTAGACTAAGACCTTGCAGGCTTACCAATAAGTCAATGGGATTCATTGCCTTGATTAAAAATAAAATCCATACAGTGGGTCTAGAGACAAGTCTACATCAGACAGCTGAAATTCCTGGCTTCATTATAAAATCCAAAAGTCAAAACAGGCCTAAATCCAAGGCAAAAGTAAAATAAAATTTTACTTTTTAATAATACCCCGCTTGCCGCTCTAGCTAGCTAGCTAGAGCTAAGCTACGCGTACGTTGCGCTGGGGATCATGGTGGAGCGTACAATATTAGCTACGCGTAGCCTACAATAATTGCAATGCACTCGAGGGAGCGCGTACTACACGTACGCGCGCGCACTGGATCTCCATGGTCACGCGTACGCACCGTGCAATATAACTTTTTACTGCGCTTTTTCTGCACTCATTTCTGCAAAATCGTGCTTGCATCAAAAATTTGTCAATGCCATGTGACGCGTATTGACCAATCACGATGCTTAAAATACTAGAGCCATTTTATAATTTTTTTTATCCCAATTTATGGAATTATTTTAAAAATAATTTAAAAATACTAGATCTAGATAATAGTATACAGTCTCAGATTTTATTGAATAATAATTTGCCAATATGTGTTTTGCGTGACTGCTAATGCATGTATATTATGCTACTATGTTTATCAACTAGGGGACCTATGCCCTTAAGTCATAAAGGACAGTAATGAGGATTAATGCCTCACAAAAGGGCTCTGATATAGCACATCGACACGGTGTTGATCCTGGGGCCTCACAGTTACGAGGCCATTGCTTTGTCACTGAACCATGACTGTACGCAGCGGGGGCTATGGTAGGGGGCAGTTTCCATAAATTAAAAAAAAAACAGAAAATGCAATAATTTTCAATAATTTATTGCATTCTACCCCGGTTCCCAACATAAACAAATCCTCTGGACGGCCATGCATTATGGCTCAAGGCATGGGCACATTTTCAATTGTCAATAATTTATTGCATTCTACCCCGGTCCCCAACATAAAAAAATCCTCTGGACGGCCATGCATTATGACTCAAGGATGTGACAATATGATCATAAAATGGTTTTAAGAAACCAGTTACTTAATATTGCAACATCTAAAGGCCTGGAAATCTATTCAAGATATGAACGTCTTATCTATATAAGTCTATGTTATCATATAAGACTTTACCAAGAAGAGAAGAGAAGAGAAGGGGAAAGAAGATTCCATGGGCCTTAATCATATAGATGGACTTGCATTCAATCGGTAAAATATCTCCAATATGTCTGCATTGACTCGTATCTTAAAATTAAATTATATCTGTAACATGGAATTAGTCGTAAGTTACTATTTATTTTAAAGTTGCGATTGATTAAAGGAGATACGGTTAATTTGAAGGAGATACGATTAATTTGAAAGAGATACGGTTAATTTGAAGGAGATACGATTAATTTGAGGGAGATATGATTAATTTGAAAGAGATACGATTAAGTGGAAGGAGGTACGATTAATTGGAAGGAGATACGATTAATTGAAAGGAGATACGATTAATTGGAAGGAGATACGATTAATTGGAAGGAGATACGATTAATTGGAAGGAGATACGATTAATTGGGAGGAGATACGATTAATTGGGAGGAGATACGATTAATTGGGAGGAGATAAGATTAATTGGAAGGTGAGACAACTAATCGTAACTTTTCATGCTATATGGCCTTTTACTACAGAATTCTGTAATTTACCTTTAGTGTCCGTGTTACACATGGTACAAACGTCGCCTGTCCATTCATCTTTACAATCACATTCAAAGTCTATGTTAGCTTCGGTTCCTACACCAATGCGCTTATTCGTACACACTCCTCCATGGTGACACTGGCTTGAGCTGAAAAGGAGAACGAAATTTTTTAATGGATTTAAATGATAGCAATGTTGATAATTAATGTTAGATTTACATAATGCATTATGATAAGTAGTACACAAACGCACTGAGAATTATGTCATCACCCTTGGTCTCTAAACAGCAAGCCTGCAAAAAAAGTGTACGCAACCCCCCCCCCCCCCCTTCTCCCCGGAGGAGAATTGTATGCCTACCCAACTAATATAGGCTTATATTCAACACGTTCCGACTACTAAACCTTAATACCTATTTAGCTAGTTACGACCGGTAAATGAGGAGATTTGTCACTAGGTCTTATGCTAGATGAGGCAATGTCATTTGAAATTCTCTTTATATATATATAATGGGTAGCGACCCGTCCTGTCATTTCAAAATAACTTTTGCAACAGACTGTCCTTAAAAAAAAAATCATTACCCTATACATGTATGTAACAAGAGGTGCCCTTGAATTTCAGTAGCAAAGAGATTGTGTTCTAAATGAATTTCTAATTTACATAGAATTTGTGACCTTAATATTTTAAAAGAATGAAATATAACTTGAAGGAAAAAAAGGTTATTGGAAGAAATGTTCGAGAACTTACATATATGACTTCCTTTAAAGATATTATGTCCCAAAAATTAAATGGTTAAATTCCAATGGCATTTAAAAGACAATACTTATTTAGAAATTCCCTCGAAAAAAAAGGGTTTGAAAATGGCTTTTTACTGGTAAAATAACGACCACTAGTTGTCGAATCGACATGAGTGATTGCAATCACCTAAGTCATAGTCTGATTTTCAGACCCTTGTACCGAATGGTCGTACGTTTTGTGCTACACAAAGATTCAATCAGTTTAATTTTGGCCATTACATGTAGTGGGTTATTGATGTAGACAAATGCTCATGTACATGTTACTGCTCATTTTATATATGTTGTTACGAAAGAAAAAAGATGTCAGTCAGTAACTCAAGTTAGTGTCTGACAGGGAATAATATAAATACTAGGACACTGCTAACGTGTAAATTTCACAGATAGGACATATATGACATATTCATAATTCCTGCAAAGTTCTACAGAATTTGATGTTGGCTGCAAATGGGACATAGTATCTTTAACTCTTCGTCAATGTGCAAACCTCCATTTAAATCTCAAACACTATGGCCCGAATTCACAAAGGAGGTTTGTCAACAAACCGAGGTTTATGTACGTCATTATGACGCGTTTTGACGAGTTTTTTTTACAAATCTGGTTCGTAAAAACGCGTCGAAACGCGTCATACGAAAACCAAAGTTTGTCGACAAACCTCCTTTGTGAATTCGGGCCCTTGAGCTACAGCTTTCTGAGTTATCAACGATTGAAAGTTTCATATGTTCAAACTAATACAGTACTTCATTTTATACCTGCATGCACATTCTCTGAACGGTGGTGGAGGGGCCGGAGTATGTGTCTTGGTCAGAAGAGCCGAGCGGACGGGCAGAAGAGTCGAATGAACGGACTGTCCCTGGACTTCGTCGACCCCGCCTCCGATCAGGAGCAGAAATATGCCGACCACGATGCCGACGTTGACAAAACTAGCCATATTGGAATCTCTCGTTGTGGTGTGGCGTCTTGAATAAAAGTAAATGTAAATGAAAAAACTGAATGAATTGCATAACTCCATAACACAGCGGACTAAATGGCCCTCTCATCTCTTCTCTCTTTTTATCTCCCTTTCTCTCTTTCTGTCTGTCTGTCTTCCTCTCTCCCTCGCACTGACTTTCTCTTCCTTCATCCCTCTCTACCATTTGCTTTGACAAAATTTGATAATGAGTATGCAAATCTTCCAAGTGTACTCCACACAAGCTTCTGCGCTTACGGGATCTCTGTCACAAATTAAATTTATAAGATTAACTCATTCACTATTCAACACGTGTCGGGTTTGACTTGAAAATCCAAAGTTGGACACGTACGCATAGTCGAGAATCTAGTTACAGTGGCCATCAGAACTGATGTGTCTCTCACTTTCACAATTTAATATAAAGGCCTACAGCAATAAAAACTACTTAAGAAAGAAACAAAAAAGCACAAAGAAAATCTAACGAAAAAGATCAATAATTAAAAAACAGATTGGAAATTATGTTAAAAGTACGTATTTATGTGAGGACAGTCACTTACCCAACTGAAAGCTCTTCCAAAAATAATGAGGAGACACCGTTTAATTACTTCAAATGAAATTATCAATGTCCTTTTTATCTTTCGCGGCTGTTTTCCAGAGGGATGATTCGCAAATGATGATGTGGCTATAAACAAGAACTTTACTAACGTGTTCAATAGGATATGCATGTTCACAATGTACCCAAATTTAATGCATATACGGCTTTGTGAAGTGCCTCAAAACAAACTATTTCATGCACCTGATATTAGAATAATTGTATTACAATAGACAGAATCCGAACTGCATACATTGGTTGTTGTCAGGTAGGACACACATGGCTTGCCCTACCTAGCAACATTTAATATATGCAGTTTGCATTCTGACTATTGAAATACTATTATTCTTATGAGGTGAATGAAATAATTTGTATTGGAGCATTTCACAAAGACTTGTGCATTAAATTTGGTTACATTACGAAAATGGCCAAATTGAATACAGCCTGTAGACCATGGATTCAAAACAGGGGACAAGTTTTCTTTGGAAAGTGTATAACGAACTACGTAATCCACCTGTGACATATCATTTCAATGGTCAGAATGCAGACTTCATATCGGCGATTGTATAGGTAGGCCTACGCGCAATCTGGCCATCCATGCCACCCCCCCCCCCCCAAGAAAACTATCCAGGTTTTGTTTGTGTAGTTATACTCAGTTACACCTCAAAATCACATACACCGCCGAATCCTCGTCAAACCGACCGATGTTTGGCCATTCGGGTAAATTTAATTGTTTGTTCGGTCTGTTGTGGATTTAGTTGGCGTGACCAGGGAGGTGAAAGAAAAGGAGGCGAAACTCTTGTAATTTATTCAAACGCATTCTTGAGTTCTAAAGCGTAACAATGGGATGTGTAACATTCCACTTGGCTTTGAAGTTCCATGCGCCGAACCGCGCTTCCACTGCGGGGACATTCGGAAGCCAGGCACCAGTTTTACATTTATTACAAAATATTGAATTACCGGCAAAATTTCAGTGTAAATCAAAAACTTTATATGGGGATTTGATTGGGAATAGTGCATTAAACAAATTTTCAAATTTAGAACTCCGTCCTTCCTTTAATTGGTGTGCCAGAGTTGGTAAAAGAAAAATTACATCCTGTCAAAAACTCAATATTTTAGGATGATGCGCTAATTTGTGCATGCTTTAATGTCCCGTTATTTGATCCATGATTTACAATCTTTAATAACATTAAGTTTGCTAATGCGTGTTTTCGCGTGTTTTTTGTATTTTTCAAGTTTAAAAAAGGATTTAATTACACAAGTTTGTGTTCGCTTGTTCTACTCTTTACAATTCAACAATGGATGAGAAATTATTGGAAAGGACAGCGAACAGTTGCGGTGATACCATTTTCTGTGGTAGGAATTCTAAATCCTGAAATTTCATGCACTCTTTTATCTCACCACCTGGTCAACAGTTGCAGATTAGCGCATAACTTTTCGGCGGCTTGGAGCATGGGGTCAAAGGAGAGCGGCTTGATTGCAGTCCTTCTCTATCACGTCCCTGGCGTGACTTTAGTAATAGGGACTTTTAGATTTGCACGTCGACATAGTGGACTGCTATATACGTGTGACGTCCTTTTAAGGCAATGGCAGCGCCAGGGGCGTACGCAGGGGGGGGGGGGGGGGGTGGTTTTTGGGGTTCAAACCCCCCTTTGGTATTTTTATGTGTGTAAACCCCCCTAAGAAAACCTAAAACCCCCCCCCCCCCCCCTTTGGATTTTTTTTTTTTTTTTTTTTTTTTTTAATTATTAAAAAAATAAAAAAATAAAAAAATGCCCACGGCTAACCTAAAAAAGGTGACATTACCCCCCCCCAACGAAGAAAAATGTCGAATTTTCAAATTTAGTTATACTCAGTTACACCTCAAAATCACATACACCGCCGAATCCTCGTCAAACCGACCGATGTTTGGCCATTCGGGTAAATTTAATTGTTTGTTCGGTCTGTTGTGGATTTAGTTGGCGTGACTTAAGTAATAGGGACTTTTAGATTTGCACGTCGACATAGTGGACTGCTATATACGTGTGACGTCCTTTTAAGTCAATGGCAGCGCCTTATAAAGGACATCACATTGCCTTAAAAGGACGTCACACGTAGTCCCTATTAGTTACTGGGGGATCAGGGGCTAGTCAAGGGTTTGATAAAAAAGGGTAAGTGCGATCAGAGAGTCTCCTTGGTGCGACTAAATCATCATTGTGACACGCACGCAAGCAAGGAAATGAAAAAAGAAGACAACAGAGCCAACAGCTAGGAGGTGGGGTTCAAGAAGAGAATGACACCGAACAACAACAACAACAACTATAAAAAGGATTATTTTCTTTTCAGGTGCCTATATGGGGTCAAAACAAAATGGGCCGATTATGAAGCCCACCCCCTATTAATTCCCCCTTAAATTATTCCGCATAACAATATATTTATTTGAAACATGCTGATGAAGTGCGTGGTTCCATCAACGAGATTTTGAATAGGGGGAGGGGGTGAGGGGTTATTACAAGAACAGGCTAACTGTTTTTCCTTAAAAAAAAAGATATATGGCTCACCTGCCGAGGCCATGGAACGTTAGCCCGTCGATCGTTAGTCATTGTAACATAACTGTCATAAGCACTCAGGGGCGTCGCCAAAGGGGGGGGGGGGGTGCGACACCCCCCACCTTTCAGGATATTGTCGGTAAAATTGCGCTGCCGTCTGGTAAAAAGAGAAGAGGGGAGGGAAAAAAGAGAGGGAAAGGGAAAGAAAAGAAAAAGAGAAAAGGAAAAGAAAAGAAAGAAAGAAAAAGAAAGGAAAGAAAGGAAAGGAAAGAAAAGAGAAGAAAGAAAGAGAAAAAAAAAGGGAGAGAGGAAAGAAAGGAAAAGAAAGAAAAGAAAGAAAAGGAAAAAAAGAAGAAAAAAGAGTAAAAGGGAACCGAAAGAAACGGGGATGAAAGAAAGGAGAGAGAGGGGAGGTAAGAGCCTGAGAGAGGAGGAGTGGGAGTAAAAGAAAGAAGGGGTTGTTGGGTGGAGTCGTCTCGTCGAGGGAGCAAGAAAGACACGGGTACATAATGTTGCTGTGTCGGGTCAGCTGTGTCGGTATTCTTGCTCGATCCTCGTGTACTATATCAATGCAGAAAATTGAAGTCGGTGAGATGTATATTGTCGGTCGGCCGAAAAGTTTTTTTCCCTAAGAACTGTGACTTTTTATCCGCTGTGACGACTTCGAGAGTGATTACAACTACAATACTTGTATTTTCTCGAAGTTTCACTTTCCTATAATATCAGCTAAAGAAATCAGAGGTTTAACATTTTCGGGGAAACTAAATTCAAACAAGGTTTAAGAGTCATCAACGGTACGACGAATCGTCTTCCTTTCTCTAATATATTGTGATGAAACGACGAAAATTCCGCGCTTCGCGCGGAAGGGAAAACTTCAAAGCTTCCGCGCTTCGCGCGAGAGGAAGAAACTCAATTCAGACAAATAGGGATAATTAAGAGTCGAAAACGGTACAACGAATCGTCTTCTTTCTCTAATAATTTAAGGAAGCGTCAAAGCTTCCGCGCTTCGCGCGAGAGGGGGAAACTGAATTCAGATGAAAAGGTCTTAATAAGAGTCGAAAACGGTACGACGAATCGTCTTCCTTTCTCTATATTGTGGTGAAACGCCAAAAATTCAGCGCTTCGCGCGGGAGGAGAAAGCTTCATTCAGACAAGGATTAAGAGTCGAGCACGGTTCAACGAATCGTCTACTTTCTCTAATAATTTAAGGAAACGTCAAAGCTTCCGCGTTTCCTGCGGAAGGGGAAAACTTCATTTAGGCGAGTCGAGAATGGTACAACGAATCGTCTTCTTTCTCTAATAATTTAAGGAAACGTCAAAAGCTTCCGCGCTTCGCGCGAGAGGGGGGGGGGGGGAACTGAAATCAGATGAATAGGTCTTAATAAGAGTCGAAAATTGTACGACGAATCGTCTTCCTTTCTCTATATTGTGATGAAACGCCAAAAATGCCGCGCTTTTGCGCGGAAGGGGAAAACTTCATTTAGACGAGTCGAGAACGGTACAACGAATCGTCTTCTTTCTCTAATAATTTAAGGAAACGTCAAAGCTTCCGCCCTTTCGCGCTAAAGGGGGAAACTGAATTCAGACAGGGCTCATTAAGAGTCCGAAAACTGTACAACGAATCTTCTTTCTCTAATAATTAATGAAACGTCAAAACTTCCGCGCTTCGCGCGGGAGGGGGAAGCGTCATTCAGACAAGGATTAAAAGTCGAGCACGGTTCAACGAATCGTCTACTTTCTCTAATAATTTAACTAAACGTCAAAACTTCCGAGAACTGAATTCAGATAAGGATTAAGAGTCTAGAACAATGCACCGAATCGTCTTCTTTTCCTAATAATTTAAGGAAACGTCTAAGCTTCCGCGCTTCGCGCGGGAGGCGTATCATCCACAAGCGCGCTATTTAAGTGATTCGCTTGCTCACTCCCACCCCTCCCTAAAATAAGATCCTAGCTCCGCGCCTGCATTATAATATATAGCTTTGATGCTGACTAAGTTTACGAAATAATAATCGTGTATTTATGTCGTCGAGGAAAATGACCATTTGCGTATACGCAAGTACTAGGAAAAACAATCTAGCCTTCGGCCCCGGGTTTATAGGGTTAAATCTGTAGATATTGGACATTTAATTTTGTCGGTAATTGGTGGCTAGTTTTGTCAGTAATCGTTGGCCTCTACACCCCCCACTGAAAAAGGTCTAGCGACGCCCCTGTAAGCACTGTTTCCAATATTGTCCTTGGGTATATTTTTTAAATATTCGTTAGCATATATCGGATGATGGACTGATCATTCCAAATTGTCATCTTTTATCATTTGCATATTCTTAAATTTGTTGATGAATAACGTAAATTTGTTATCAATAAGTGTCACATTTCTACAACAAACTGTATTGATCTCAGCCAATCAAATGCAACGATTTCAGTAGCTGATAACATTTATTGCAACTTGTAATTGATAACCAGTTTTGTAGGAAACGCGCAAGTAAGACTCAAAAAGGCCTACGATACCCTACCACCAAAATGAAATCAATGGATGTATAAAAAAATAACACCAATATGACTAATTAAATGATATTCCATATTCACAGTACGATTGATCGCAATAACTCTCGAGAATCGATATATATCCCATTAAACGGGTTCCGATTACGTAACACGTCAATGTGATGATTGATCAATAGGCTATTTTCGTAATGTAACCAAATTTAATGCATACGTCTAGTTGTGAAGTGCCTCGATATAAACTATTTCATTCACAGATACGAATAATAATATTTCAATAGACAGAATCCGAACTGCAGCCCTTAGTTGTTGCCAGGTTGGAAAAACATTATTGACTGCCCTTAACTATTGTAATACTATCATTCTGATCAGGTGAATGAAATAATTTGTATTGAGGCACTTCACAAAGACTTTTGTATTGAATTCGGTTATATTACGAAAATAGCCTATTGAATAAATGGTATTGACTAGCCTTTTGAAATTACCTAATAGGTTGGTTTTTCGAAAGTTTTATTTACAATCATGTTTCAACTCATCATTTTTCGACAATGAGTCCTGCCTCATGTTGCTATATGTAGTAGGATATATAAATCCTGCTATGTTGTTTTGCAAACGCTGAATTGCATAGACACAATGTTGAACAATAAAAATTAAATATCATATATGAGTACTATATATTTAAGGTAATTCAAGGGGTCATGACTTTGGTTCATGACAATTAAATGAATATATTGGAAGCATATGTGATTTTTACAATATTCAATGATCGTTGTCGCGGTTGAAATTGTAAATAATAAACTCTTTATGTTGTAATGCCCCCTCTCCAGGCTGATATTACTTTAGCTTAAAACATTGCTTATATACATGAAAATAAATCAAAAATTAAAGAATTGATATCCATCCATTTTTTCAAAATTTCCCAATACTTTCCAATAATTTTTTATTTGGCAGTCGATCGGTTTGAATTAAATGTAATTTGTCCTCAAATCAAACTTAACAGAAGCACGCACGATACAGTTTTCTTTTATAATATAACGTCCGTATAGGCCTTTTTGCTTGCAAAAATCAGCTGTGAGCCTGTGTATTTTGTTTACCCTTTAATAGATCTGAGCATGCGCAGTAGCTTTGTTTTGCCTTTTCTAGAGAAATAATAGGTTGACCGACAATACAGGACTGTACACTGTACACTATCTCGAACTGTCAAAGGTCGTATGCGTCTGAGAAATAAGCTTGTTTCAAAGAAATTGTGTAAGTATTATGTGAGAAAGATTCTGTTTGTGTAGTGATAACGAATAAGAAAGTGTATGCAGGTTTGATGTGCTGTTATTCTGCTTTTGACAAGTTATTTACTGTCTGTGAGCTGAGCTGTGTGGGTGAGGGACTGGACTGGATCGAGTTCGTCTTCGAGAGCTATCTGAGTGAGGGGCAAATGTACGTGTGTGGATAGCTATAGTGCACAGCGTAGCAGCTGACTCGATTGAGTGTAGGCCCTA